>JABUQX010073041.1:37500-65000 GCA_015478945.1 Trachelipus rathkii
TTATTATTATTATTATTATTATTATTAAAAATTTAAAATTGCTGACCTGTGTTATGTTTTATAATATCAAATATATAATATGTTTTAATATATTATTCATATCGTATTATGTAAATATCTTTTGTTCCTATTAATTTTATGTGCACAAAATTATTTCATTATTTCAGGCAAAAAATTGATTATTGATAATATTTGTAAAATACAACATATATAATTTTTATTTTAAAAACTTAATTCCATAATTACGATTTACAATGAAACTTACAAAAATATATTTATAATGAAATTTGAATAGTAATATATAAATAGATAGATACTGTTTAATTCATTTCTTATATATTTTTTCCTTTTATCTACATTGATTTTGTAAGAGATAAAGTTAAAAATGGTTCTAATAACATTATTCATTATTGGTGCTTAGTATTGAAAGCCGAAGGTGAAAAACATAACTTCCTAAAACGGTGAAGAGGAGACGTCAACAGTGATTATTATTTGTTAGTAACTTATATTTAGATTTTTCAACGTAAAAAGTAAAGTCATTACATATAATACCAAAAAGCAAAACAACTATGTATGGTGAAGAAAAAACAAATTTCTCTCACCCCCTTCACAACATTTTACTAGTGACCATCTAGGAGAAGTAGACACCCTCTAAGAAAAGAGTCCAGACAACGAACAACAGCAGCTCCCAGCAAAAGACCAGATCGGAGAAGAAATTATTTCTAGTAACTATAAGGTAAAACCGTTAGTGTTTTTCTGAGATATCCGTTCCAACTTGGTTCCGAGTTTTGGAAGCGCAATTTCATCTTGGCAAAATTAACTCGAAAAAAGAAGACAGTGTACTTCTAGCACATACTGTTTCTCTTCTTCATTTCAGCATATGTTAGAAGGAATAAATATTATCTTGCACACAGATCACAAACCTCTTTGTTTCAGCTTTTTATCGTAGGAATGCAGGCAAAAAGTCAACGTCATCTTTCGGTCTTAACAGAATATGTCTCTTCAATGACCTACTTTAGAGGAGCAGATAACATTGTGGCGGATGCTTTTTCCCGAATCTCCTCGGTAACAATAGATGCATCGATTTACCTGCTATTGCTCGTATTCAATCAACAGATGGAGAAACTACAAGTATTCAGCCTCGTTTTCATTCTTACCCTCTAGAAGATAATTTTCAAATATAAGTGTGATACATCATCAGCTTTTTCACAACCATTTTTGCCATAACCTTATCGCGAACAAATCCTCAACAATTTTCACCAGATGTCTCATCCTGTAATAAAAGATTCTGTATTATCAAGATTAGATATTTCTGGCTTAATATGGATCGTGACATCAGAATTTTGTTTGCTTTTTCTTATCAACAGTGCCAACTATCACATATTCATCGTCATACTAAGCCACCTATTGTTCACATGGAAATTCCGCCATAGCGATTTGAAGCAGTACGTATCGACATTGTGAGACCATAACATTCATCAACCTTTAACGATACTTCAGCTACAGTCTTCAGGTATCTTCTCACTTGCATCGACAAGAACAATAAGTGGACAGAGGCAATTCCTCTAGTAAATACAACTTCAAAATCTGTCACATTTGCCCTCATACAATGAATATTGAGATTTGGAATTCCTCTTTTATGTAATCTCCGATAGGGCACCTCAATTAGAAGGAGAATTTCTCACCGAACTATCAATATTGATTGGATTTCACCAACTACGGAAAAGCGCTTATTGCGCTTCAGCAAATAGTCAAAGAGAAAGATTTCATCGATCTCTGAAGAGTGCTATTATGGCGCTGAAACAAAGCTAGCTACTCTCTCTTTTAAACTCATGATGCTAAGTTTCGCTGTATTCCCGATGACTCTGGATTCTCTCCTTTTCAAGCTGTGACAGGAAAAACACCATTTTTTTCTTCAGAACTTCTTCAAATACCTAAAACTATATCTTTAAGCAATGACTTCATAAGAAAACTTATGGCTCATATGAAACAAATGGATTGTCGACAGCCATCACCTCTTCATCCCGTACCTACATCATCATACATTCCTGCCGAACTTCAAACCTGTTCTCATGTATTTCTTCGAGTCGATCGCATTCGGACAAACCTTGAAGCACTAAAAGGTACTTCAAAGAATGGATCGAAAGATACAACTTCCTGATGGAGACGAAAAGCTGTCGTTTCAATTAGTCGCCTTAAGCCTGTCATATCCCTCCGACTCCTCAGGTGATTCCTCATTCAGTTGTTTATTCGCCTTCAACGAAAACCACTTCATCTACTGAACAACAGGAACAAATTCTAGTGCCTAGACGCAACCCAGTATGGCAGGTTCGTTTTAGTGAATAAAGGCTCCGCTTTGGGGCGCGAAGTGTATATAGTGATCAAATGATTTTTAAAAAAAAAGTTTGCCATAAAAAAGTATTTTCTTTTAGAAAAAAAAAAAGAAATTCTGGTATAACCTTTATAATCTGTAATATTAATTTCATGTTTTATTTAACAGGTTTATCGTAAATTATGTTTTATAATGTTGTTTTTATTTTAGTATATTTAAATAAATTATGTCATATCATATTAAGTAAATATCTTTTCTTTTTATCCAATTTATATGCACAAAATTATTTCATTATTTTCCCTTCAAAAATTTATATCTGTGTTTGTAAAATATTCAACTGACAAGAACTGAAACGAGAGTTTAATATATATAATTTTTATTTTAAAATCTTAATTCCACAATTACTATTTACAACGAAACTTGAAAATATATTTATACGAAATTTTGAATAAGAAAATATCCAATAAGAATAGTAGATTAGCTCTTATCCTTATATCAAGAGTATTTGTTGGTCATGAATCGTGGAGATAAAGTTAAAAACTGTTCTAACAACCCAGTCTCGAAAGCCAGAGGAGAAATACAGCTTCCTAAAAAGGTGAAAAGACGACTGCTACATTGAAAACAAATTTTTAGTAACCGATATCAAGATCTTTCAACGTAAAAGGAAGTTATTACGAAAGATAACAAAAAACATATGTAATGGAGAAAAAAAAAAAACAAATCTCTCAACACTCTTCAATATATATATATATATATATATATATATATATAATATAATATATATTTATATATATATATATATATATTATATATATATAAATATATATATATAATATATATATTATAATTTTTTTTAAAGCTCGTAGAACATTTCTCGGAAGAATATGGAATTAGGTGTGTTACACCATGGGAGAGAAACTTCTAGGAAGAGGAGGTCTTTGCTTAGCTCTGCCCTACAGGCCTTAAAATTTCCAGCAGTTAAACATCTTTCCGATTTCCATTACAGTATTCTTTAACATTTTAAATTATTAAACTTTTTAAATGGCTAAAATAGAAATTTCAGATCTACCTAAATTAGTACTAGGCAATTTTTAAGACGATATTATCTCTGAGAAAAATAATTCCTATTTTTATTTACTTTATTTTGTTATTACCTTTCTGTTTTTAGTATATAAACTTTTATCTTGAATATAAATATAAAATTCGTACTCCTACACGATATATTATCTGTATTTATTTGTATTTAACAAATATTTCATTCAAGCAGGTAAAAGGGATATATATATATATATATATTATATATATATATATATATAATATATTATATATATATATATATATATATATATATATATATATATATATATATATATATATATATATATAATATATATATATAATATATATATATATAGTATAATATATATATATATTAAATAAAATAGTATATATATATGTTTGTATTATATACATATACTATTATTATAAGTATATATATTATAATTATATATATATATTATATATATATTTATATAGAAGCATAATAATTAATACAAATTTGAACATTTTCAGTTTATTAACTGACTAATTTCAGATAAGACTTCATGCCATTTTCAAGGTTTACAATATAATGATAATATTTTATATGAAAAATAATTATATAAAACTAGTTAAAATAAAAAAAAAAAAAATAAAAGAATAAATAAAAATAAAAGATAAAAAATAAAAGTTAAAATAGTATAATTTTGAAATGAAGAATTAAATCATATAGATAAAATTTTGTTCAACAAAATTTTAGAAGTTGAATATTTTGGTGAGGAGAATATGATTTACTTATGTTTTTTTTTGGGTTGCTGAACACAAAAATGATGTTTAAATTGTTCGATTACCTCTTGGTTACAAGATATTGGCACTCACTATAATATTCATGTTACAAGAGATATTAAAGATTTGAACATAAAATATCTAACCTTAATGTCGTCTACTTTTGCCTGTCTTTGGTATTGTGTTTCTGGATCATCTCTTTTCAGCATCCAGAAAATAATTCACTTGACATAGCAGCATTCCATTTCCCTTTATACCTTCACGGAAATGTCTTGGCGGAAACGCTCACCATGTTCATTGCTCATGTCACCACAATTAGGTGGAAAGTAATACATGTATGATTTCAAAAAATGGAATTTTATGTGACATATTACAACCTAGTTGTTTATACGAGTCGATCAGTTCAGTAATTAGTTCTTTAAAATTTTCATCTTTGAAATTTCCAAGAGAGCCGTGCGCAACGTTCTTACGGGATTTCCATGCTGTTTTCTCCTTGTCATTTGCTTGTCAATACAAACTCTGATCTGCGAACCGATAAACTCACCTGCTTTCGCTTTTCCAAAGCTCAGCCTGAGAAACTTCCCACTTAAGTAAGTAAATGCGGAACCATCTGCATCTAAGGCTCTAGCAAAATTTTACGTAAGCCCTAATTTAATATGTAGTGGAGGAATCAAAACCTTGTTCGGCTCTATCAATGGTTCATGTACAACATTTTTAATTCCAAGAGTTAATGACTTTCTTAGGGGTCAATTTTCTGTAGCATAATGGGTATCTTGGGGGCGGCTATCCACTCGCACACGAAATAAAAGTACTTGGTATAGTCTGTTTGAAATCCTAATAAAACCGTAATTACTTTAAAATCAGCACATACTTTATACTGGCACCTCAAATAGTCTACTACAATCAGGATGGCTTTCATATTTGTATTTGTAGTTTAAATTAGTCGAATGCGCAACCGGAATGGATGGGAACTTACCATTATGTAAAAGTAATGCCTTAGGATTTGTACTCGAAGCATCAGTGAATAGACGCCACTGTTCAGACTGTGTTTTATGTTCTGTGCATCCATCTGGCTATCAATGTCGTTGACATAATGTAATCAGCCTTTGCTTTAAAGAACTGCTCTAGTTCTTTTCATTTCTACTGCGGGAAGTTGTCAATTTCATGGAATGGTGTAGGTAATTCATCTGTCATAACAATAATGCCAAACGTTTTGCATTATTTTTCTGGAAGTTCAAGATCCCTGATGAGGTCATTGAGCTTCTCTTGTGTCATCTTACGAATCGAGGGGTCTGAGGTTGCCAAGAAGTCTGATTCACTTGAAGTTCATGGGTGTTGTTCTTTACTGTTCGAGAAAACACCTTATCTGAAGAAACATCCTTTGGAGGCTCAGGTACAGTATATTAGGATATATAAGTATGAAATTCATTTACATTGACATTCCATTCTTAATTGGGTGAACCATACAGAAATAACAATCAATCGTATGATTGAAAGACTCCATCCAAATCATAGGTACGGCAAATTACATACAGAGATTTTTTCTCATTCATCCACGTTTTAAGTTTAGATGGACACGTAATGGAACATTTCTTAGGTTCCCTTTTTTTGTCTTGGTCCCCTCTCTTACAACCAAAATAATAAAACATGGTTTCTTAAAATATTGCGTAATAGTAATCTTTCTCGATGCAAAATGTCACTTCTCCGCATATATAGCAGAAGTTATCTGGATTATTTATTCACATTCTAGAAATATCCTATATTTCTCGTCATCAGAAGACAACCAGAATAACAAACAAAATACAATTGTCAAGGAAGCACTTATAAATATAACATCACAATACAGCATAATCACTTCCGAACAACAAATCATAACGACTGAAACCTCTTATCACAGTGTAGATGGACATGGCTTTAGCAAGGCTCAACACCACTGATTACGTGGTAAACATGTGCAGCAAGAGTAGCCAATCAAAAGGTGTCACGGTGTTATGAGACTTATGATAAGTCTCCGCAGTGTTGACAAGGGTTTAAATGATTGGAAGATGTATTTTCTGTAAAAGCTTGAATTTCAGACTATGGCTATAACGCAAAAGCTAGAGCTAATCTTTAAATGCCAATGTTAATTGTGGATTCAGCGGTCCCGAAATAACCAAGTGTACTAACATTTATTTTCGTAACATTTTGAGTGTTGAACAGTGTTATATGTAAAAGAGATCACGATTTAAAAAAAATATCCCTTCAGTATATTAGTAGGATATTAGAATTTAAATTTTCATTTGTTTACCTTGAGATGCCAAATATACAAGGATTCCAACATTTGAATATCAGGTGCTTCGGCTTGGGCAAAACTCCAATACATATATATATAATATAATATATATACTATATATATATATATATATATTAGAATATATATTAATAATATATATATATATATATTATAAATATATATATAATATATATATATATATATTATATCATTATACCATTGCCATCCTCGCAATTAATAAGTAGATAAACAAAGAACTATTACGGAAGGTAAAGAAAACTTGCTCCTCTGGCGAACCACCACATGTTGCGACTGAGAACGATACTCGACGCTACTCAACCACTGAGCCATCCTTTAACCCAAAAAAGGTAGATTCAAGAACAGTTTTATATTACCTACTTAATAATTGCAAGGATGGCAATGGTATAATGATTTAAAAACGAACGAACGAAGGACAGGGTGAAAACCTGGTGATATCCCCTTGACGGGAGCTCGTTCTCTTAAAACTGATATTGAATCTAACTTTTTATGGGTTATAGGATGGCTCATGGAAGAGCGTCGGAGTATATCCAATCTCAGTCCAACATGCGGTGGTTCGACCGAGAGGAGGCAAGTGTTCTTTACCTTCCCGAAATAGCTCTTTGCTTACCTACTATTAATTGTGAGGATAGCAAATGGATATAATAGATTTAGATATATTTCTTACGTAAAGGGAGCAGGTTGAAACCTGTGATATCGCCTTGCTCGGGAGCTGGTTCGGCTTAAAAGACTATTCATTATATCTAACTTTTTAGGTTATGAGAGATGGTCTCAGTGTATAGTAGACGAGTCATAATACTAGTTCTCACAGTCAGCATAAACATGCAGGATAGATTCGATCACCAGAGAGCATAGCTTTTACTATTTACACTTAACCGTAATAGCTCTATGTTTAATATACTATAATATATATATAATAATAACAGTATATATATATAATAAGATATATATATATATAAATATATAAATAATATATATATAATATTAAGATATATAATAGTATAATATATAGATATATATTATATAATATAAATAATATATATATATTAATATAATATATTGGTCTTTGTATAAGCTCCTTGGTTTGCAAATAGTATATTTATGTTATTGACTGAATTTCTCTTTTAGATGTAATAGACAGAGTAATACCGAGCTCGGACTACTGAGGAAATTTCAATAATTCACGTTCATGCGCGTGTAGAGACGCACAGCATATAAAGAAATTCTAAAATCACAAAAGGGAAAGCAACGATATCCTACTACAACTGCCAACATGATTTAATACACGAACGTTCTTCTTGCTTACGAACTCTTCTGATTATTTGATAGTCTATAAAGCTATTCTTTCTTTCCTCTACGTGTCATGTTTGTCTTACACTTTGCACTCATTTCCTTCTCACAAAAAACGCAGATCCGACACATCATCATCCTCACCACAGTTCATTCCCCTATAGCCAGAGCATACATTCTGCAGGCAACTTCTCAGATGTGCGCTTCAACTATCTCTCCATCGACTTTCTCATTACTTGTTATCGTGGTGCAAGTGTTATTCATCATCGTTTGTATATCGTATGCTATCAGATGTCTCTCTTGACAGATAGTCCCGAGTCGCCACCTGCTCAATTGCTACTCTCACAATCCATCGCATACATCATGATAGTACCTGATTGTTCATCTTTTCTTCAACCTCTCCTTTAGATGACACTTTCCTTCATTAAATGATGTTGTCTTATCTTATCACTTAATTTATATTAACTAATCTCATTATCTCTTTAATTTACATTATCGTCGCATACTCTCTTTCTAACTGCGGAGGTGTCCAATTATCATGAAGTTCTTAATGCACTTCGAGAACTCATCGGCTCCGCAGAGGCTTGCTTTTAATTCTATTGCGTTTAACTTTCATCACTTTTTGCTCCAAATCAAGTTTCTAACAACGTAGGCGGCAAAAGTTTCTTCACAGCTCATTACAAAAGATCACACCACTTGTTTTATCTAGCAGATACAAGCTATTTGCTGTTATAAATATAATCACTTATTTCTATACCTAAAACCTCTGATCTACTCTTCGATTGTATTTCACTCGATCGATTTGTAGGTATTCAACCGAGATCACCCTCTTTTACCTAAAATTTTTTAGAGAAGGTGGTCGTGAGTATATCTTTATAGCTTTCAGCGAGTCTTCTCTTTCGCGAGTTATCTCTTCACCCTACTTCACTCCCCACATACGTTTTCAGTTAATCCGCGTATCTATATTTCATTAACATCCAATTTACAGAGCACTCGAGAGAGTGAATAAAGGAACAATAATAGAATTAGCTACCTGCAGCATGGTCAATCTTGCGTGTTGTTTTGATCATTCCGGTACTTCACCATCCTCTATACTGCTCACCATACGAGTTCTTACACACAAAAATCAAAACAATCATACACATTATATCTTCAAACAATCCCGGTGAACTGGATTAATATATACTACTAGTAACAGTTCCTGTAAATTGTGTACACTAATATTCAATCAATAAATACTTAATCACTCAGAAAAAAACAATACAATAAAAACATAAATAAATAAAATAATAATAAAATATAATAAATATAAATTAAGTTTCATATATCATTAATCCTATAATATGATATATATAGTACGTATGTGGAATATCATAATAGAATAAGAGTATTAATACTATGATAATAACAAAATGAATATAAATGATATATATGAAAAGTTATTATTTAAATACTATAATAATATAAATAAAATGTAAATAAAACTCACCCGAGTACCACAAATATTATATATTTTATAAAATGCGTATGCAAAATTAACATTTTTATATATATAATATTAAATATTAACATAAATAATGGATATATAAAATAAGTATATAGATTTTTATCATCAAATTATGTCGTGATAAAAAATGTATTAATATAAAATATGATGTAATAATAGAAAAAGAAGAGTAATATATATATATAACCTCGAGAAATATAAGAATGGCGGGTGCACCGCTGACTAAGGTACTACATAATTCATATTTGCCAATCATGGTGAGGAGAAAAACTAATTTTAATAAGTCAAGCATTCGTATTGACTACAAATAATTTAATTTAGAATCCACAGTTATTGAAAACAATATAATTTTACTATTTCACCACAACTAAAACTCACGTAGGTCTGGTAGGTACTGGGACTGGGGGTGGAGGCTGAGTTGAGCTTCCGTAGAAAACTGTTTTCTTGGGCAATGTATTTGTATCCTCGGTTCTGAGGGATTTTATCAACTGTTTCTAATTAAATACATTCTAGACATAATATTAAATCTTGTAAATCCATATTATTAATACTTATTTACGCGAATTATGCTAATTATTTTAATTGAGGCATCTCCACAATATTCAACACCTTATTTACAGCTGAGTTAATTAAATGAAATTATAAGATGTAATATCTGTATGAGTACAGAATCTTTAAGTGGTACATACATTGAAAATTCTATTGATAGTCAGTTACGATAATTAATGAAAATTAATACTAAGGTCACCACCCACTTAGACGTAAATAAAAATAAATAAATAAATTTCTCTGAGTTAAAATTATTTTATTTATTTTCCTTATTCTATTTGTCGTAAGAGTTATTATATTGAAAGAAAATAAATTAAAGTCAAATAAAAGGACAGATGATAAGACTAGTTAAAATTTAGAACATAACTATTTCCCGAGTATACTCAAGACACAGATGCGCACAAACTACTATCATACTAACTCACAATACCACTACTCACTATCAACTATACCATCACACACACCACACACACACACCACTACCATCTACACACCGGTAGCGACTAATACCTATTATACACCTACACCTTAATCCCATTATTGTAACTGTCATACATATAGGATAATATAATTTTAACATAAAGCTTGTCAATGATGACTAGAAATGAAAAAATATATTATTCATACTGTTTTATATATAGAAAGAGAATAATAAAAAAAATTATCCAATATAAAATTAGAAATAAATTTAACACACTATTATGCATTTATAATATAAAATTTAAACATATAACTTTACTAAACATATCCCTATACTAAACATATATCAAAACATACATATATGTAAAAATTTCCTATAGAGTAAATACAATCATACATTCTATTTTATGATTTGAGAGAAATTTCTCCCAATCTCAAAAAGGGAGAGTGAGAACATGAGAGTTTATATAATAACTAATCGAGATTAATTCAATTATATTGTACAGAGTAAACCCAGTCGGCATGATATCTTATTTTGACATAAGCAGTTACAAGATAACTTAGTTCTTCGACAAAGAGTAGGTAACAGTCGGAAGTTTTCTAATTGAACAGAGTGAATCAGTGATATCTGAGAGATATCATTTACAGAATAACATTAGAGTATCAAGAGTCGGATAGTTACTTTGGAACAGAGTAAGACACAGTCCGATTTACTATTTTAGACTATATAAGATATATGACAAGTCAAGGATTTCAAGTTCTTATTGACAATCAAGAGTAAGTAACATTAAGTCGAGTGTTTATACATTAGAACAAGTTCAAATAGAAGTAATAAACATTGAGCCTGTTCTTTAAATGAAGACTATGTACAAGTTTCTTGAGAAGCTTCAATTTAAAGGAGGTAAAATTTATCAAGATATACAGAAGTAAAATGTTACTTATGCCATCGAGTATTATGAACAGTTCAGAGTGTATTCTATCTGGTTTGAACAAGTATACTAGTACAGTCTGATAGATTCTGATGAACGAGTAGAAGATATGCTATGTCTGTGTCTCGTATTGACAGATGGATTACAATTGTTCGCCGTGAATTCTGTTATGATCAGATTAATAGTACATATCAGTTGTACTATGACAGAGATGAGTACAGGTGCTGTTCATTTATGAAATAGAAAGTCAAGATGCCCAGCGTGTGATAAATATCTTTTGAAGGCAAGAACCTTTAGCACTCTGTGCTTCTTAGACAGTAGTAAAAAGTAACAAGTCAGTCGTCTCTTGTATTCACGATTCCGGATTATCACTCGCGTAGTCTTCATCAGAAGTATGCTAGTGCGGGTATTATAATCTATTGCGAAAAGAAGACAAGATAGTATCTATGAAGTCGAAAACGAGCGTTGCTATAGAGGAATGTACAGATGCTGTCTCTTCCTAATCTGTATCTACGTCTGTAGTCGAAGCCACAAAGCCTCGGTACACTCTGTCAAAGAACACCGACTGTACTACTCTGTCAAAGAACACCGACTGTACTACTCTGCTCTATAGAGGAGAACACCAACGTAACTCATGTTTAAATCAAGCGTCTCCGGTTTGTCTACTTTAGACAAGAAGTAAGTACAGAGTCGCATCCAAACAGCAACAACTCTGATCAAAAGAAAGGCTCTATAGGTACTTTGACCAGGATATAGAAATAAGTACACGTCTACCGCGGATTATCCTGTTGACAGCAAGCTCTCATCCAAGAAAGTAGATAGCGATACAGTCCGACCGGTTGTAGACTGGACTGTTACTACTCTTGTTCATGAAGAACACCGTGAGTCTTTGACACGCTGTACTACTGCTAGTCACGTAGCAGTCGAGTGTTCTTTGACAGAGTAAATACGCAATCGTCTGCCCGAGCCGCCCCGGACTGCAACGCAGTACCATACTCTCTTCCAAAGAAGAAAACACCCGGAACGTTCTCTTTAATGGATCAGTAGTATGGTACTAAGCGTCCTGGAGCCTCATGTCACAATAGAACACCCGATTGTTACTTTGATTTACGTCTCTAGATCAAAGAAACAACCGACCAAGTAAGCCCAAGTCCGTTGTGTTCTTTGACAGGAGTAGTACTTGTCTGTTAAGTCCTTACATCTGTGTTTGTTTCCCATATGACACCACAGCGAAAGCACCTAGATCTAAAGTCTTTGTAGGTACATGTGAACGTACTCCTCGTCAAAACAGAAAACAATCCCGACATCGCCAAATAAGAGCGTATACCTTGTACCGCACTCCGAAGTGTGTGTTTCTTGGACACATGCCGGTCAAAAGTCGAGTAAACAGTTAGACAACACAACCATGACTAACGCTATGCGACCTCTAAGAGCGCTATACGTACTCCTCTTCAAAAGAACAGCTCGATTTCCCTCGTGTCTTGGAACAGAGTACGTCATCCTTACTCAGGTTCGACGCGTGATAGATACACTCTCGACGACCTCCACTGCGTAAAGACCATCAGCCAGATCATGACTACAGTCAAAGAACACCGACTGTACTACTCTGTCAAAGAACACCGACTGTACTACTCTGTCAAAGAACACCGACTGTACTACTCTGTCAAAGAACACCGACTGTACCACTCTGTCAAAGAACACCGACTGTACTACTCTGTCAAAGAACACCGACTGTACTACTCTGTCAAAGAACACGAGCTATGTTACTACTCTGTCAAAAGAACCCGACTATTTAAACTGTAGCTCTAGTCCAAATAAGAACAGAGAGCTAAGTCCGTCCCTTTGGTTAACCACGTCTCAGAAGTCAACCTGGTACTAGTCTACTGTTATTACTTTATGACATGTAGTTATGTTACTAGTTCGGTGTTTTCTTTTACAGAGTATACAGTCTCGGTGTCTTGTTACATGTTTTTTAGTAGTACAGCTTTTGTGGTCTTTACAGAAGTGTATCAGTCTTGTTCTTTACAGTAGTAGTTGCGAGTCGGTGTTCTTTGACATGAGTAGTACAGGCTGGTGTCTTTGTACAGATGTAACAGTCGGTTCGGTTTGACGAGAGATACAGTCAGTGTTTCTTTGACTAGAGATACAGTGTCCTGGGTGTCGTTGACAGTTATTTAAAGTTTATTACAGTCGGGGTTTCTTTGACAGCATAAAGTACTAGTCGGTCTTTGACAGAGTAGGCA
Source organism: Trachelipus rathkii (assembly GCA_015478945.1). Taxonomy (NCBI): domain Eukaryota; kingdom Metazoa; phylum Arthropoda; class Malacostraca; order Isopoda; family Trachelipodidae; genus Trachelipus; species Trachelipus rathkii. Next base: position 50,906 of record JABUQX010073041.1, read on the forward strand.
GTCGTTGGCTCTTGATCCAGAGTAGTTATCGAGCTGGTGTTTCTTTGACAGTAGTAGTACAGTCGGTGTTCTTTGACAGAGTGGTACAGTCGGTATTCTTTGACAGAGTAGTGCAGTTGGTGCTCTTTGACAGAGTAGTACAGTCGTTGCTCTTTGACAGAGTTAGTACAGTTTGCGGTGTTCGTCTTGACAGAGTGTAGTTTAACAGTCAGGTGTTCGCTTTGGCCGAACCAAACCTAAGAATAGGAGATTCTCTCATCGGCGTTTTTCCTAGGTTGTTCTTGTCTTATATCCATATCTAGTTATCCAAAACTGGCAGAAAAGGTTTACATTGAGCAAGTTGCTGAAGAAGTTTAAAAGTTGGATTGGCATCTGATAATATTATAAAAATATCTCAGGGTAATCGTCCGACTATCCACAAATAAAATAAAGATTTAAATACGTGACCATCATATATCAGAAAACATTTTACCTTCCCTTTAAATAAGCTTTATCACTATAACAAGAAAATGTAAAGAACACCAGAGGCTCAGTTTTTATTATTATTATCTATTATTAGTTATTATTATTATGAGTGATTCAATTTATTTAACAAGCATATATTAATTATTAATTTTTATACTATTATTATTATTATTTAATTGTTATCATTTGTTAATATTATTGCTTAAACATTATTATTATTATATTATTAATTATGTTATTGTGAATATATTAATTATATATTTATTTATTATTCCGAGTATTATTATTCATTATAATAATAATAATATCGTATTATTATTATTATTATTTATTGTATTACTATTATTATTATTATTAATATATATGTAGTATATGTATTAGTAGTAGTAGTAGAATTTTTTATTATTCTTATATATTATTAGTAGTAGTAGTAAGTAGTAGTAGTAGTAGTAGTAGTAGAGTAGTAGTAGTAGAGTAGTAGTAGTAGTAGTAGTTGTAAAGGTTGCCATCTTTCTTAATAATGACAATTTCATTAAAATTTACACAGCGGAACCTCAAAAATATGTAACTACGTCCATTTAATTAAGAAAAAAAAATCAAATAAAAAATTCAATTGATTTAAATAGGACTCATGCATGTTGCAGTTGTGTGCGGATTAATGTTGATTATACAATAGAGTGTTTTTATGATATATATACTATATATATAATATATATATATATATATATATATAATATATATATATATATATATATATATATATATATATATTATATATATATATATATATATATATATACAATATATACATATATATATATATATATATATAATATATATAATAATATATATATATAAATATATATATATATATATATATATTATATATATATATATAATATATATTATACATATATATATATATATATATATATATATAGTATATATATATATATATATAATATATATATTATATATATACTATATATTTTGTAATATATAGTGTTGAAAGCCAGGATGAAGATGAACATACAGAAGACAGAGATATTAACAGTACCGAGGGAAATGAGGACGGTGATGAGAATGATCGGTGAGAGAGAGGGAGGTGAAGACGTATGATACCGGCAATTATTCTCGGAGATGTTTTAACAGAAGGGAGGAAGTGGGGAAGAGATTACGCGAAGAATGGAAAAGTAGGGATTAGTTATAAAGCGGTATACCCTATGATGAAAGACAGAAACATTGGAAGAATAGAGGTTAAAAAAGTATTTTTTTAACAGCATACTGACTCCCGACACTGCTTACGGAGCGGAAACATGGACAACAACGAGAAAAGAGGAGAGTAGAATACAGCGCGGAAGATTGAGATATTAAGAACTAATGATGGAAAAGAGTAGAGGAGACATAATAAGAATAAGTTATTAGAGAAATATAGGGGTAAGAAATTGACACTGAAGAAGGATGTGGGGAGATTGAGATGGTGGTGACATCTGGAGAGGATGGAGCAGAGAGAATGCCGAAAATAAGATGGGAATGGACACCAGAGAAGGCAGAAGGCCAAAAGGAAGACCGAAGAAGAGATGGGCGAATCGTGGAGGACTCTCTGGAAAGATTCAGCTACCAGATACGAGAATCTCTGAAGAGAAGAGTTTAACTTTCAGGAGGAAGACGCTCAGAAGAAAGACGCTTCCCACTGATAAGGTGAAGGCTCTTCCTGGGAGAGGATAAGGATATGATAAGGATAATATTAGGATGATTAATAGGCTTTATAAAGGGTACGTATATTTTATAAATTAATATGCAATATATATATAATATATATATTATATATATACTATATATGATAACTGTATTATAAATATATACTGTATTTATATATAAAGATATATAAGTATATAATATATATAATATAATATATATATTTATATATATATATATATATATATATATATATAATAATATATATACACATAATATATTATATTGATATTATTAAACATAACATAATTATATATATTATAATTATTATATTATTATATAGTATTATTAGTTATATATTATTTATATATATATATATATATATATATATATAATAATTATTATATATATAGATGAATTAAATATTTGCAATATATAAGCAAATAATATATATAAATATCTAAATCTAATATATTTAATATTTATATATTATATAATATATATATATAGTTAATAATATTATATATATATAATATAGTATTATATTATAATACATACAGTACATATATATAATGATTATATATATATACTAACGTTACAAATTACGCAGACGACATCACCATTGCCACTACTCATCAGAACCTAAACACTGCAACAAAGCTGATACAACAATATATCAACCTAAAACAAACATGGTTGACCGACAACAGAATGTCCGCCTCACCAAACAAATCATCACAGACAGACCACTCGAAACCTTACGCCCTAAAATCCACCTAAATAACACGGTAATCCCACTAATCAAAACTCCCCAAATCTTAGGTATAACACTCGACGCTCATCTAAACTTCACAAAACACACAACACAAACGTCACGTTCATCAGCAAACAAAAAACTAAATATATTAAGAACCATAGCCAATACTGAAATTACTAACAACAAACAAATAGCCACCATTATTTATAAGCAATTTTCCGTCCGACCTTAAATTACACCTCTCCCACATGACACCCGCTCCTAACCAAAAATAATATGAAAAATTTACAAATTACACAAAATAAGGCACTCAGAATAATAACAGGATGCCCATCTTCAACTCCCACACAACATCTACACGAAGAAGCTAAAATCCTACCTATAGACAATCACTTGGAAATGATAGGCACTCGATTCTTTGCAAAAACTCTAATACCCCAACACCTATGTCACACAGCACTCTCTAATCCTACCTACCACAGACTTAAATAACCCCTTTCCTCTCCAGCACTACTCTATAAGCAAATTCAGAAACAAATATCCGAACTCGTAAAAAATCTCCTTTTATGTCTTAAGCAAATCTACATAGACACTAAGTACTACCTACGAAACAGAACCAACTATACAACGAGTACTAAGACTAAAACATCCCAACCGAAATTAGTCCAGAAATCTATCTCTATCTCTCCAAGATCACTATCATAATCATCCTTGTCCAAAACTAAGAGCGGCACCACCCAATGCCAGGTACTTGAAGCAAACACAACGATTAAATTTAAAACCAATGCCATTTCAAACACCTTGCTCCAGAATTGCAGATCTTGAAGACCCCGGCAAACAGTTTATAAGTCTCAACTTCCTATTGAACAAGTCTTATTAACTCTCAACCCCACGAGCAATATTGGCAACTATCTTCTAGCCCTGCGCAATCTCGTATGGAGGAAGCCGGCCGAGGTGTCCTGCGAGACCTTGGGCATGTGCAGCCTTGAAGACAGGAGTGCCATGTAAGAGAGAGAAAAGATATATATTATCATATATAATATATCATAGTATACTCATATAAATAAATAATAGTACTATATATAATAAATTCATCATACTAATATATATAGTAAATATATATATAGTAGTATATAATCAAAGCAATTATAATGTTAGGTATACTACTATGATCATATTTGTATGCAAAGATGTTAAATATCTAAAATAAAACACACATACAACAAGACAAAAGAGTAATAACGTCACTTTATCAGAAATCAGATCAACCTAACGGATAACTTTCGTCCAAGTCAGAGCAACAGACAACGAAGGCCATAACGGCTACAATCCGCTGGCTGGCCCATGCCTATCGCGCGAAAGCTGGAGACAACTTACCACATTTCGCAGTAAAGTCACACAACAAATGTATCATTAATCGACTAGAGTGGCACGACGATATAAAAGCATAGAGTAGCATAAGAATAGCTCACATCCTCCCGCATCCATACCCAGTCTCGAACCGTAAGTTCTCCTCTTCGTTGCGTGAATGGGTTTCCTCTCTTATTATTTTATTCGCGCTCCTTCGTGAGAACCTGTACAGAAAAATAGGATAACACGTCAGTAGGTTATAGAATATCATGTACTATAGAATATTGATGATATATAATATATATATATATATATAATATATATATATATTAGTTATATATATATTATGTCGTAGAATATCATATATTAATATGTTATCAAAAGTACGTATGTATATACTATATTATAGATATGTGTCCCCTATGAAGTAAGTGTTATTGAATGTAGTATTTAATTAACGTTATTTATCAAATTTCAACAATAAATATCCTTCGATAGTATGACCCTTCCATTATCCATACATAGCCAGTACCGGAAGTCGTTTTCTTGAAGGAGCTAGTGTACAACTGTTACTTATTATTTTTGTATGTCTTAGATCGGTCCCATAAAGGATGGACCCTTCACATTAAATAATATATTCAACTCAAATCTTTAGTTAAACTATCTGGTATTCTTATATACATAGTCAGAGAGATACATGTATCTGTGGCTATATGTGTTCATGATGAATGAAATGTTATTGAATGTGTTCTTACATCACTTAAAATATCTCATGAATAGACAGAGGGCCTAGTGTGAGATGGCGCGTTATGCCGTGGTGGAACAGCACCAACAGTGTGCAAAATGAATATTGAATTCTGGTTCGCTGAACTCCTATTAATTCGAAGGTCCGATTCCAAAGGGTATCTTTGAAAAGACGTGAATTAACTGTCTGTCATGAAGGTACAAATTCTTTCATTGGGACCAATACCACGGCTGTCGAAAACACACAATAATCAGTCTGCTATTCACCGTCTAGCACGAGCTTTCATACGATGCTTCTTCCGGACGAGAAGAGAATTTTTGCGTGCCAATTCTGCACAAATAATTCGCTGTTTGGTTTCCGCGGAATCGTACTAAAAAAAACCCATGATTCTATCGCCTGTATATTATAAATTTACCAAAAACCATTAGTGCTCCATTTCGAGTCTTTCAAGTAAAATCTTGACACAATTTCTGGACCCTGTCGCACTTTCGCTCAACGAACAAGAATCTCGCACTAGTTTGAACACACCAAATCTTCGATGTGCAAACATGCCGTGCGTCAAAATTACTTGCGAAACTGCATTTTTGTCCCAAACACAGTTTCTTCTGCCAATTCGACTCTCACACTGAACACACGCCGCGGCTTTACTCTACCAAATCACCACAGCTCTAACAACTTCCACAATTTTCATCGTTTGTGACGCACGATGATCATCGCACAACGAGGGTCGCCTCTTCAACATTTTCGTCCAGCTTGTGTAGCAGCTTCTATGAACCACTACCTAAAACCAATTAGTTACTGCCGAAGTAAGAGACTTCGTAGTGGCAATCACCATTTAAATTTCGTTTAAAAGAAGCAAAAAATGTACTCAGATGGCAGACTTGCACAATTCCGTTTCACCCACAGAAGTTATTTGACACGTACCGCTGTTTCAAATTTACCTGCATTCTCAAACAACGTAACGAGGATAGAAGATACCACGGACCCATAACACAACAAAAGATATAGTTCTGCAAAATAACGAACGGAGGTTACATAACACGTATTGCTCCATACATCTAAACAGATTGTAGTGAAACGACTGACATATATAAAATCATGGTTCCTTCAAATATAAGCTCTTGAATTTGGATTTGTACGCTATCGCTAGATACTAGCCACCTCCTCGATATACGTCACGGAGGAGCTACATTACTCAGTCGATCATGGGATATTCAGTAAACTTAAAAAATTAAGTTATTTCTTATGCATACTATATATATATAATAAGCGCATAGCGAGTATATATATAATAGCATACTATAATATATTATATATACTAATATAAATATATATATATAACACACTATATATATATAGTATATATATATGTATATATAATATCATATCATAGAGAGAGAGAGAGAGACGAGACGAGATCGTTCCATGCTTTTAATGCGTTGTAGAGAGAGTGACGAAGAAAGACGGTCACGCATTCGAGATGAGGAGAGAGAGAAGAGAGGATGACGAGAGAAGAGAGAAGACGAGACGAGAAAGAGAGAAGACGAGAAGATAAGAGCAGAGAAGAAGAGAGAGGAGAGAGAAGAGTTGAACCCTTCCGAGATATTAAATAACTCATTCAGTTGTATGAAAAGGTCATTTTTCAAACATCTGATCCAGGATTAACCCACTATCATGAAGCTTGAGCTTATTCTCTCCATCAAGGCCTTTAAATTTGACTATTAATTCAAGTGCTGAGTGTCAATTATAATTAGTGCTAGTTGAGATAATGTTAAAAGATAATGATTGATAAGTGGTAATGCATTAGTGAATAACGTTACCTTGTTAATACGTCCTATGTTAGTGAACGTTAGTAATTTCCTAATGTTCTTCCAAAGCTAATAGTTAGGTGATATTATTAATAATGCCAATAATATTATATGAAATATGTAATAATTTGTCAAATCACCATCTCGAGCTATATATATACATACATAATATAGTAAGTAATAAGTCACTATCAAAAATCATAATAGATATATACTAATAATATATATATATATATAGTATATATATATATATATATATATATATATGTATATTTTTTAATTATTTGACTTATATTTTTTATATAGTATATAAAGCTCCCGTAGCTCAGTGGTATAGCCACTCGAGAAACGTGCTGAGGGTTACCAGGTTCAAAACTGTCGGCGGAGAATATGACTATTTGTCTCCTTTAGCTTGCTTCGTCCTGCTCGACGTTAATTGAGTACACCCCCGTGAGTGGTGGTGTTATCTGTAATATATATATATATATATATATATATATATATATACTGTGTATGAGTGTATATATATATTTATAATATATATATTATAATATATATAATATATATATAATAATTATATATATATAATTATATATGTAAATTATAATATACTGTATATATATATATTATATATATATATATATATATATAATATATATATATAAATATATATAATATATAATAATATATAATATATATATATATATATATATATATATATATATATTATATAATATATTACATTGGTTTGTTAATAGTTATACAATTTTTCAGAGATATTGTATCGAGAATTGTAGATGAAAGAGATAGAGGATCCAATTACATATTTATTCATCAGTGAGAAAAGGAAAAGTAATAAAAAGGAAGAAAAATAAAGAAAAAGCCAGCATAATAAAGACAAAGGGAGTTTTGTTTTGATTAAAGCTTTCTTTTCTTATTTTTCTTCATATTGTTCATTTTTGAGAAACAGATAAAAATCCTGCTTTATGTTTACCAGAGGAAACAATATTTTAATTTAGCTCTTTTTCCCTCCCTCTTTGTTGTATATATCTGTTTGTGTATGTATGTATATGTGTGTACGGGTTGTTTAAAGGGTGTGTGTTTGATGCAATATTTTGACAAATTTTATTACGGATTTTCTCTCTTTTTAGGATGAGTGAAATTTTCCTAAATGATATCTTGATTATATTTATTTTATTTTTATTTGCTATTCGTAAAATTTTAACGGTGATGAAGCTCAAAAAGGTTGAAATTCTATGCTTTTGTTTAGTTAATTTTTGCAATTAAATTAAAACAAGGTAATTTAATATTTAAAATAATTAATTTTTATTACAAACCATAGTCTAATAATATTTTTTGGGGGACGCTGATTGAGGATACAGGTCTTTGAAAAAAAAAAAAAAAAAGCCCTACATTTTTATCGAAGGGGGAAGCATATTTTCGAAAGCGTCTCTTGATGACGTCACAACCCTATTAAAGCTGCTACACATTCGAATTTTTCGAATTTCAACGAATTTTTAAGACTAATCATCCTTTCATGTGTCATTTTACCAACAAGTGTTGGGTAATATTTCGTGTGTGATGAGTCAAGCCCGAATAGCGAACAATCGCCAAAAATGATCAATTCACAAATGTGATGTTTGGTTATTCGTCTTAAAAATGTTAGTTGAAAAGTTCGTAGAAAACTGCATGTAATAAATAGGGTAAAAAATTCCATATTAATTACTTTTTAGCTCTTCATATAATAACATAATGATATTACATTTATTGCTAAAGCATATTTTTTTATTTACTTTATATTAAGAAATAAATAAATAAATAAATAAGTAAAATTAAAAAATAAATAAATAAATAAATAAATAAACACTGTATAAAATATCTACTTTTATTTTCACCATTCTTTGTCAGAACAGTAATATTAAAAGAAAATAAATAAAATATTAAAAGATAGAAACAGTAGTAGTAGTAGTAGTAGTAGTAGTATAGTAGTAGTAGTAGTAGTAGTAGTAGTAGTAGTAGTAGTAGTAGTAGTAGTAGTATTGTAGTAGTAGTAGTAGTAGTAGTAGTAGTAGCACGAGTGCATACACCTATTGTGATTCTTGATGATTCACAAAGGAAAATATTTTCATTCAGTTTCATATTTCACCTTCACTGAAAGTGTAAATATTTTTGTTTTGTTTTTTTGCCTCGAGATATCTATATAATATTTTACAATAGATTTCATTCCAGAGTTTTTAAAATTGATATTCATTATTTCGAACTACAAATGTATACTTTTTCTTGGTATTTTTTTTTTTTTTTTTTTTTTTTTTTGTCTCCCATCCAAGAGAAGAAATCGTGTTATTTTTCAAAGGTTAGTCTCTCTGGTCATCAAACCAATGATCGTGAGACTATTTCTCATTCGCTTTCACAGGTTGTTAATGTTTTAAACCAGTTTTTTTTATATTTAAAATGAAGAGAAATTTCATAGTAAACAAGTCAGGGCGTCGCCAAATGAATCCTATTTCGATGTAATACCTGAATAAACGATAACTTCAGAAACTATCTTGCATGAGAGTACTGTGGGTTTTGGGTTTCAGCTTAGCTTGCCAAAACTAACTGCATGAACACCTCACCATTAGTTCAAAATTCTTCCACCTCATATTACGTGAACTTTTAAGAAAGCAGCGGAACCTGAAATCCGCGCTGCATATATATATATATATATACTATAAATATATATATATATTAAATATTTAAATATATATATCTATATTATATTATAATTAATATATATATATATATATATTAATATATTATATTAATATATAGTATTGGGTGGTTATATATATATATTATATATATATTATATATTATTATATTATATATATTATATAATATATATAACATATTGGTCTGCGAACAGCTATACAATTTTTCAGAGATATTGTATTGCGAGTTGTAGATGAAAGAAGAGATAGAGGATCCAATTTCATATTTAGTCTTCAGTGAGAAAGGGAAAAAGAAATAGAAAAAGAATAAAGAAAAAAATAATAATAAAGATAAAGGGAGGTTTGTTTGTTAGATAATGCTTTGATTATATCTTTATTTATTTTTATTTTTCTTCATATTGTTCATATTTCAGAAACAGATAAAAATCCTACTTTATGTTTACCAAAGAAAACAATATTTTCATTTCTCATTTTTTCGCTTTCTTTATTGTATTTGTGTGTTTGTTTGTGCATGTGTGCACGTGATAATGTGTGGTTTGAATGATGCGTGTTTATTGTAATATTTTAATAAATTTTATTACCATTATGAACTGCAAAAAATAGATAGTGCAAAATACCATAGCAAGTCGATTGTACTTTTTCATTAGTTATTTTGGATCAACGTCTCGTTAAAGGAACTATGCTATTATTTAGCGAATGCTAATAAATAAAGTCAAAATAGCAGCACTAAGAGTAACAGGCATAGTAAATAGTTATTCGACCACCGAGAGATAAGAGGGTCAATAAAAATCATGTTGGTAAAAGAACCTCTATAACCTAAGCTTATTGTTCTATATCAGCTTCTACAGAAGGAATATTTTCGACATGTAAATTTTTTTGTTGGTGTTTAGATTAAACATATACTAGCAATAAAAAGAAATAAATTCAAGAGGTTTCATTTTCATTTAGGCATACACAAAGTACATCGTCGAACTCATAAAAACACGTATGAAATATTCATCTTCTCCCCTGCATCTTAAGTAGTAAAACCGTCGGGTTTTCTTGTATATAAGAAGGATACATCACTTTCGGAATATTGATTCAATGCACAATGTCACTATAGAGGTGTATTTATTAAGACGAACCATTCTAACGGTAGGAATTATATATCATGGAAAATAGAACACTTTTAAGACAGAGCCCAACCTTCACCCACGTTCAAATCTAAAACAACTATGACGAAAAAATAAGCTTTCGAGAGAAAGAATAATGTAATATTACTGGAACAAAAACACAAGTCTAAGAATAAGCGTATTTTCAATCAATCACTGAAAGATAGGATAGTTCAGCAATCACAGAGTAGGCAAATAAGGCATAACGGATATGTCCAACAGGAAAATAGCGCCAAAAGCTTACACTATATAATATATAATATATAATATATATATATATTATATATATATATAATATAATTAGATATATATATAATAATAATATAATATATTATATATATATAATATGCGGTAAAAAACAGTACATAATATAGACCTGCCTCGCAAACGAACACACACACACATACCACAAAAAAAAAAAAAAACACACACACAACACACACAAGCTTTTGATGCCGCAACTTTGATGCCTCAGCATCCAAGCTGAGGCATCAAAGTTGAGCATCAAACCCATCGTGTGCTGTGTGTGTGCTGTGTTCTGGGTGTGCTGTGTGTGGTGTCTGTTGTGATGGTGCTGTGCGAAGGCAGGTCATCCTTAGTACATGTTTTACCCATAATATATATATATATATATATATATATATTATAAATATATATATATATATAATATATAATATATAATATAAATATATATAGAAGGAACCATCCTAAACAACTTATAATATCCACCAATTGAATCCTCATACCTCAAAACAAAGGGGTAGACACTAATATTGTATTCTGTATTAGGGCTAAAGGTGGTACTAACTCGTAGAAGGAAACATCCTAACACCTTCTAATATACACAATCGAATCCACGTACCTTATAACATAGGTAGGCACTAATATGTGTATCTAGGATGTAGACATGTCTGATAGAAGTAGGAAGAATCATTGTACAACTGAAACCTCAAAAATAAATTCATACACCATGAAAACATAATTAGACACCTCATATTCCTAATATATGTTGGAGCCAGAATTCCATCTGGCACCTCAATCACCAGCTCCGGCTCCGGCCCCATATGGTTCGCCAATATTTAACATACCCATTCTATTCATTTATTCTCTTCTATACCCCTCACCAAATTTGAGCTTTCTAATCCATTTTTAGTTTTGGGGGGCGGGCGCCCCACGCCCCTTAGTCGTAGCGCCTTAAACATTGCAGCAACAATGATTGCAACATATAAAGAACGCTTCCCAATTTTGAATGAAGATTACGATGTTCTCTAACACCTCTGCTTAAATGTGACATTTGGCATTTCTACCAAATAACATACCCCCGGCTGGGGCCTTGCGACTCTGGCGTTCGAGAAAGTAACTACGGGAATCTCATTTTGAGACATTCTACCCCTGTTTGTCACCCGCATGATAGGTTACGAAGGGTAAGCCCTCTACAAAAAACGCAGTGTGCGTTCTTAAAACCGCACCGGCTGAAACGCCGCGCTCGGGAACACTCGCAATCGACTCGGCATACCTCAAAACATACTAGAAAACACCGAGCTAGTAATAGAATAAAAACTCCATAAACAAAAAATGTTGTACAGGTGCATAGAAAAGGGGATAGTAAATCTAATACTAACCTGTAAGAGTGAATCGCATTCCAAGCGCTATAACCACAGAAAATCGATTTCAACAGTGTCGATTATGTACTAATCGATACCAAATATCGGGTATATTCCGCCACATACGATATATCGACTAGAAGGTTAGTAAAGGGTTGGAACTAAACTCGCGCAGATGTACCAAACCTAGCCCACATTCTAATATACACCAATCGAACCTCAACCTCATAACATAAGATAGACACCAATATTATCAGTATTCTAATCGTAGAATATCATGCCTAGAAAATGCTAAAAAAGGGGGGTGGTAAAAACTCGTAGAAGGAAGCATCCTAGCATATTCTAATATACACCAATCGAATCCCCGTACCTTATATAACATAGGATATTAGCCGTATTCTATACGTAAGGATATGTCGTGCAGAAAGTCTAGAAAAGGCGGCGCGGCTAACTCATACAGGAAGCATTCTAGCATATTCTAATATACACAAAACGATTCCCCATACCTTTAACATACAATATAAACACTAATATCGGGGTATTTATGACGTAACTACACTATTGCTAGAAAAAGGCAGAAAAGGGTGGGGGGCTAACTCCATTACAAGGAAGCATTCTAAGCACCTTCTAAATACACTAATCGATTCCCCGTACCGAATAACATAGGGGTAACAGACACTAATATCGGGTGTATTCCATCATATAGGTTGGAACGTGCTAGAAGCTAGAAACAGGTGCAATATATATACAATATATATATATATATATAATATATATATATATATATATATATATATATATATATATAATATATATATATATATATATATATATATAATAAATATATATATATATATATATATATAATATATATAAAAATATATATATATATATATATATATAATATAATATATATATATAGTATATATATATAATAATAAATAATATATATATATATATTATATTATATATATATAATATATATATATACAAATATATATATATATATATATAATATATAAATATATAATATATACCTAATATATATATATATATATTTTTTTTATATTTTTCTTTTATAGATATTTATATAGACAAAATATAGTTTTTAAAATATCAATATTTCGTTGCTATATACAATATATATATATATATATATATATATATATATATATATATAATAAATAATATATACATATATATATAATTATATATATATATATATAATATAATCAGATCCAATAGAACTTATTCTACGGCCAAACTTTTATAAGAAATAAAAAAGACGAACAGAAGCTTTGATATCATTAATTAGGACGTTTCGAGTTTATCCAAAAACCCATCATCAAGCTAAAACATAAATTAAAAAATTACAATAATATTATGAAGATAATAATAACAATAACAATAATAATAATAATAATAATAATAATAATAATAATAATAATAATAATAATAATAATAATAATAAACAAAAACCAGATCACCTAAAATTAAACACTACTCATAATAAGTATATAATAAAAATTACAATAATAATATTAACAATATAATAAATAAATAAAAAATCAATATTAATGAAAATACTAATAATAATATTAATAATCAATATTTATAAAAATAATGATAAATAAATAATAATAATAATAATAATAATAATTAATAATAAAAAAATATTACAGTAATAAAGACTACAAAATAGTAAAAAAAAGATAAAACAATTTAAAAATGATCTAATTAAAACAATGAACTATATTAATTACCTGTTTAGTTGACAGTCTTGTGAAGAATGTACAAAAAATAACA
>JABUQX010073041.1:70000-90000 GCA_015478945.1 Trachelipus rathkii
TCTCTATACTGTACAATTTCGAAAGTACCACCGAATTAAATATTATGTTTTTAATTAAATCATATTAACGCTATAAAGTGACATCTAACACCACGAGACTAATTATCTACTAGCGGTGTGGATGAAGGCCCCATTACTCAAACCGACCGTGATATAAATAAGCGTTTATAAATATTTTTTATAGTGTAAAATTATAATAAACATTATTTCTAAGTAATTTGTTAACAAAATAAAGATATAGGAATATCATGATTTTAAATATTAATCCTATGAATATATAATATACGACATTATAAATCAAGAATAATACAGTTTATTTGATGTGAACAACTATACCTTAATATTTAGTGAACTCGACAGTATTACTCTCCGCCCCTGCGAGAGCTCTATATATACCTCGATTGAAAAACTCGGGTGTACATCACGTTATACTGTAAATAAATATACTACTTAAATATAAAGGTTAAATTCTAAACAATAATATAAAAATAATAATTTATATATAACCTCCATTTTAATTTCTTTAATTTAATAAATTTTATCTGGCATAAAATATTAATAAACGTATACCAAATAAATAATTAATCAAATTTTCTTATTAAATATTACTTAAAATTTTCAAATTAAAAATTAAGCCAATATAAACTATTTTCACTTTGAAAGATAAAAAATATCAAATATTTGATTATAAGCAAACGAGATACGAAGCGAAAAGGAAAAAATAAATATAAATAATTATATGATTAATTATTTTTTTTAAAGTATAATATAATCCTCAATGAAACACAAACATTCCTAAATCTCTTAAAACAAAAATTTATGAATAAGTGAACTTAATGAACTAAAATAATTAACATACCCATATATATATAATATAATAAGTAAATTTATATATATATGATTTATATATGCCCAGATATTTATATATATCATTCGTTTATATATAATAACATAGCGAATCTGTATCTGTAAATAGTCATAAATTCCAGACAATGAATGCAGATATAGTTAAGATATAGTATTCATACTTATATATATATATATTTATCATATAATATAATTATATATATATTATAAAGTAGATATATATATAATTATAATATATTTTATATTATTAATATATATATTATTAATTTATATATATTATATTATATTATAATATTATATTAAGATATTTCTTATATATAATATACATATCTTATATATATACTATTATTATATATAAATGAATATATATATGTAATTTTTTATTATTTACTTATATAAAAGTTATATTATTTTATTTATATATTAACTTTAATGTGTTATTTAAAATAACTTTCGATATGAGTGGTATCTTGTAGTTATATATATATTATTAGATCATAGATTCCATAAATAATTAATATTATCCTATATTATCGATTATTATTAGTATACTATATATTACAGATTTAATATTATAATACTATTCATTAAATATATTATGTATATACTATAATTATAAGTATTAATACTATAGGATAAGTCACTCCTGCACGTAAAAATAATACTTAATAAACATCACAATAAAATTATGATATAATCAACAAACTAAAGTATACATACTTTCTGTCTAAGTGTACCAAGTCAATAGCACTCCGTCCTATGGGAACTGACAAGTATATATACAAAAAATAAATGAATATTAGTATATTTATCGTAAAAAACTGTTAATTTAGTTCCGGTCCACCTCCTTAACTTCCTACATCGCGAAGCACCTGAAAGTTAGAAGTATATGGATTATATAGAATACATCAAGAGGCTCACTTCGTCTCCTTATTATTTATTATTTTAATGTTATTATTGAGTATCGTTTATAATTAAATATATTAAATATTGGACGATTCAATTATTTTCCTCTAATCATAACATAGGATTTAATGAGATTTTCAATAAAACCGGGAATTACCTCATTGAGTTTCGATGATCGTTGCAAGTCATTACTTAATCATAATAGCAATCTTTTGATAAGCATCATGTTTATGTTTTTAACTTTACTCCTCCTATCGAGATTATTATATCATTCTCCCAGCATCCCAAGCTTGATCTTAATGTCTATTAAACACTCATCAACCATCAAGCAATTATACTAACGTAGTAAATATGGCACCTTTGATACTTAAGAGGCACCTTCTCTATTTTTAAAAAAACTACTATTGAGTTACTTTCCAGAAAATCTAATTAATAATAAGTTTAAACCGAATATTTTTAAATTCTCATAAAAATCTCCTCTTTTCAATATCACACTATAACTAAAATTATAACAAATACACATTACCGTAACATATATATAAAAAATAAATTATCCTAGTCAATAACTACAACGTCCAATCCATTCTAACTACAAACGCAATACTCTAGACACTCTGCATCCTAGCAAAATTCTCTCACTCTCACATAACATAAGTATCACAATACTAATATTAGTTACATAAATATCAAGAGAGAACATAAACAAAATCTCCTCGTGATTTTCGCATCCACGTATGAATCAATTACAACAAGGCCATACCAGATACCAACATCCTTATATACTAATTTTGATTAAATAATATCCTAGTCGATAACCAATGTGATTTAAAAAAATAGTTCATTCAATTATTAAAGCAAATAAGAATATTCTAATCACAATATTTCCAAATGAAATAATAAATAAATATCATAAAGAATAAATAACAGAAGACCCTAATAATTAATAAACGCATTGAATAATGTAAAGATATATATAATTAAATATAAGATATTATCAATGTTAATTTAACAAAAATTTAATAATATGTAACTCATATCAATCCAAGATACACATCGTCCAACATAACTATAACCATTTTTAGCTATATAAAATAAATAAAACCTATTATAATAATATAATATAGAAAATCTAATAACTAAGTAAATAAATCAGAGATTTACCAAAAAATAGTACTTAAATAGTCATACATAATGACTAAGCCAACACTTATACATAATTTTAATTTACACAAAAATAATTGAAAAAATAAAGAAACTGTGATCAAGTGTGAGAAATAAGTTGCATTATAATAATTAATAAATATAAATTAAATTATGATTTATTATTTCTGAAATATAACTTATAAATTAATAAGTTAAGATATAAATTACGTAACAGGCTACATTACACCTATAAAATATAAATATACGTACAAAACTATAGAAATAAATTAAAAATGTTTAGAAATGAACTTAGATTTAAGTGAATGAATACGTATATATAATAAAATAGTCTTCATTCAATAAATAATCCGGTGAGATATATAAATTTTCCTATCATAATTTTAAATGAAATAAGCAGAGAACACATAAATGCTATAGAAGAAGGTAATTATATTAAGTGAGACTTACTTATAGTTGACAAATTATGTAATTAGATATAATAGTATGGTTCGTAATTAATATAATGAGTCTTTAAATCAGAGTATCAATCACATAGATAGTGCAATGCATCATTTACCCTTATTTTATTATAAAATCGTATAGACTGATCTGCATTATCAAACAAATTTTATATATATATTATATAAATTATATTATATTCTATAATTATTTATATATATGATATAAGTATATCAGAAAATATATATATATATCTATACACATATATATATAATATACATAATATTAATATTAAAGATATATAATTAATATATATATATAATTATATACTAATAATATATATATATATATATAATATAATAAATAATATAAATATAATTATAATATATAATATAAATATATAATATAATACTATTAATAAACGTATAAGTGAGTATGATGATATTAATATAATAAATATATATTAGATTAGGTATATATTAAACTAGTAGAATAATAAGATATATATATAGTATATTATATATATAGTGTAAGCTATATTATTTAATATATATATTATATTAATATATATATAATATAATATATATATATATATATATATACTTATACAAGTTAATAATATAAAATATGAGATAGTATGATCAGTATCATATTGTAAGATTATTAATAGGTGATACTAGGGGGAGATAGTAGGTATATATAAATATACGATATATAAATATATATAAATATAGTAATTTAATCCAATGTTATATATAATATTAAGGAATAATAAACTTATTTATATACTATTATAATAATTTATTATATATATTAATATGTATAGATAATGAATATATATTATATATAATATATTATTTATAATATATATATTAATAATTATATTTTATATGTAATTATTAGATTATGTTAATATGTTAATATGATAATATATTATATATTGATTATCGGTGATAAGTAATTGATATATATTATATCTAATTAACATATACTAATTTATTAATAATTTATATATTTATATATATTTAATAAACTTATTATTAATATCAAACTACTTTATATAATATACTTTATATTTTAATATAATAATAAAGCCAAATATGTATTATAATTTATAGTTCCACTTCATAGTATTTTAATAGCACACCTTGTTAAGAGTATTATTGTTAGGTATGTCATATATTAGGTTCATATGGTCTATTATATATATACACCTCACCTTTACTATTTATATAAGAGTCCCTGTAGATTAATATGATAGATGAATTGATTAAGATTAGAATTTGATATTCTTATTAGAGGAATTATCACACAGCTTATTCTTCATAGGGATAATCATATTATTTATTCTTAAATGACTTTTCTGTAATCAAGAGAAGTAGCTTTATTAATGTTTCTAATAATATTAATATGGATTCTTTTTTATATTAAATATTATAATTAATTAACAAATAATAATATTCTTATAATTTATCTATCAATTAAGACTATTCATTTTTATTACTTTTCTATTTCATATTTCCATCTAATCACCAGCTCACGTCCCCTGGCCCGGTCTCCCCCCCGTGTCCTCCCCCCTGCAAAAATCCCTAACTCTTCTATCTCTCTACCTAATTTTATTAATAGCCATTATTTTTAATAATATTTTGCTACAGTCTTAATGATTATTTACAATTTTTATTTTAAAAATGATATGAATATATTTAATAGATTATAAATATATTTTCTTTGCCTGGCTACATTAAATGCATCTCGAATCACACACTAATGGCTATTTCACACTTTTTATTCTTAGTGCTAATTATAACTATGTCGGAATTTAATGATACTTTAACTATAGAAAACACAATCTTTGTAATCATGTCTTTTCTTATATTATTATAATGTATGTGGTTAAATATATAATAGATATCATTATAATGTAAATAAAATATATATTAAGTAGTTAATAAATATTTAACGTATACCTTTAAAAATAGACTTATAAGTATTATAGAATCACAATATAATATGAATAAGTATATATAAATATCATATAGAGTAATTAAATTAAATATGCACAATTACATGCTCTTCATTTCCGTCTGATATAAATACTTCTTACATATTTAACCTTCCTTGTTGAATCTTATTAGAGTATCTAAATATATTGATCTAGTCGATCTAAATGAATCAAATAAGAATACTAATATATAATATAACTATTCAGCCCAAAGAATAATACAAAACCATAAACAAAACACAAAAATATCTATTTAATATAGATTTTCTTTTTAGTTTTATAAATTAAACTATATTGTATTTGTATGAATATTTATTAACTATAAAATTATACAAAATTTAATTAACTATTGATATATAATATAGTTGATAAATAATACTATATAATTAAAAAAAATTTTTGATAACATATTACGTAAATAACACCTAAAAACAGGGATAAGAAGTGCAAACAAATAACAAAGCATCTGATAATATAATGAAAAAAAAGCTAAAATAAAATTCAGAGAGTTAAAATCAATGTATTTAATAAGCAAAGTTATTAATCATGAAAAATCCTAACAGATAAATCTAAGAGATAAAATCTAGTAAAATAATTACAAACTACTTATGTTTCCTCGAATGACACCACTCGAATTTACTACTTGTCATGTAGATCGATTTGAATCTAATTGATCTAAAATTAAAATTATATGTAATAGAGAAATTGAGAATAATTTGAGATAATGTTGTGAATTCCATAAACATACATAAACAAATTAACTTTTATTATTTTGTATTTATTATTTTTCTTTAAATATTTTTGTTTTTTACTTTTATTTATTTGTTTATTAAATTTTCAGTAATTGTTAAAGAAAAATTAGTGTTGTCTGCTTAACAGTAAAATGTTTAATTTACTTACTATATGTTATGATATAAACCATATAAAATAAGAATTTAGCATATAATTTACAGATACCTTTGCAAAGAACGTAAATACCAGTCACAATCAGTGTAAAAAGATCACAAACTAGCCCATCTGCAATACCCTGCAATAACACCACATAACACAGTGTGATCTAGTATTGCATATCCTTATATTGATCTATTTAATAGTTCAAGTCATATATAAATTGATAGGATATTAACATAAACACAAACTTTTAATTATATTTTGAGTATTTTGTATCCCTTGTCTTCATTAATAATATTCACCCTAATATAAAATTTATAATTAATAATTTTGAATCAGAAATATTATATTTAGATTATTATTATTCCTGAGTTTATTATTAACTAAATTTATTCGTATATTATTAGTTTTACTTATTTTATGTTAATTGATGAGCATTATAATTACTAATAACTACTATATTCATTCGTTCATAAGCACATCAAAAGTTCTACACATATCTCACAAGCCATTATTGTATCAAGTTAAATCCTGCACTTTAAGTGCGGAAGAAATTTAAAAAATTAAACACCTAATTCTCCCCCACATACCCAATATTTTACAAGTACCCTTATCTGATAGTAATCTTTATATAGTATATTAGAATTTATATCATTAGTAATCTAGATTTAAATAATGATACTAATTGAAATTCTAAAGTAATACTTTACTAGAGGAGAGATTAATAAATTATTAGAACAGAATAAAAAATACAAATAATATAAAATATAAATTCGAATATATGTCATATTGATGAGCTGTAGTGAGGTTATGTTATATGCTGATCATGTTATAGTTGTTGATTATATGATGTTAGTTGATCTGTTATTGTTGTAGTAGTTGTATCAGATATGTATAAATAATAATCATATATTACAGTATCTATAAATAAAGTTATAGCGTGATAGAAATAACTGTACTATAAACATCACACAATATTTTCAAAACAATATCGTCATATAAAAATATTAAAATGTTAAAAATCTTACTTTCAAGGCCAGAAAAAAGAAACATAAAAGATATTGTATATATAGAAAATAAGCACGTCCCTTCTTAAGTTATGCATAACCTGACCCAATACTGAACAGAACTTAGCATTTACAGTTAAAAACAAATAGTTATATAGTAATTAAAAAAATTAATGTTAAAAAGTTTTCATATCTTAACCAGATAGAAGTATAGGTGACTAAGCATTTCAATCAATTTACTATTACACACAAGAATGCTCAAAAATATTATTATTAGTATTTATTTATTAATTATTAAGATTATTATTAGTTTAATGGATATTATTGATTATTAATTATATTAATATATTTATAAATCATAATAATATGAGTATAGTAACATTAAAAAAGAACAAAAATATTTTACAAAACACCACACACACACACACACACACAACACCACACACACACACACACACCACCATCAAATCACATAACAAAATATATTTAGAGCTAAAATGAAGTAAATATAGAAATTCAAATGAACGTAAGATTTTTTTATTATTATTTTATTAAATGATAATATACCGAATTTTCTAGGAAAGAAGTTAAGTAAATATAAAAATAATATAATATAATATATTATATTATAATATAAATATATATATATTATATAATATATATATAATATAGATTGAGATCATATATAGGCTGTTTAATATTAAGTAAGTGATCTAATAAATTTAATTGTGAGTGTAGTAAATATTGATGTGTTATGTGATGTAATAGTGTGTGAGTATAAAATTGTGTGTGTATAAAGTGTGTTTAGTGTGTGGAGATAGAGTATGTGTGAGTGATGTGTGTGATGTGTGTTTTGGTGGGTATGCTTAGGAGTTTGTTATGTTCAGTGTATATACGATATATATAAGTTGAAGTTTAAATTCAGCTAATGAAATTTACAGTTATGGACGATTAATGATGATTTAATAAATTAAATGAATTATAAATAATAATTTATTGAGCATTATGAGTGTTAGTAATATTAGTAAAGATTGAAATTAGAGCACGATTATGCCATCTTCTGCTGGTAAGTTGAAAAAATTATTGTATTTAATTATTAATTAACATTATATGTTAACTGAGAATGCCTGTATATGTCAAAAGTTGTAGGGCTAAGGACAGGGAGTAGTCAAACACATCAGCGGTACCATGAGGCCGCTAATAGCAGGCCTCAATACAAACTTATCCACCATGAGAGGAGCCAGCCATGACAAAAATTTAAAAAAATTTTTCTTAAGATAAATTTATATTATTGAATCATTTCAATTAATTATAATCATTAATAATATAATAAATATATAAAATTATATAATATATATAATATATATATATATATATATATATAATTATATATATAATAGATAATAAATATGTAAATCACATATAAATTAAAAGTAATATATATATATGATAATATATTATTAATATATATATATAATATATAATATATATGAATATATTAGATTAATATATAATAATATATTAAGTAAATAAATATAATATATAAGATAAAATTAATATAGCGGCCCACGCAGGACTGTTGTTTGTAGTATCATTTACACACACACAAGTGTAGTAGGCTGATTACCACTGAGTATTAGAGTTTGAGATGCTGCTGATAATTGGCCAATAGTTAATGTAATATTTTTGTTTAGTTTATTCGAGAATTAATACGCTAGTTAATGCCAAAAATCATCATTAAAATATTTTAGAGATTGTTTGAAAAGAGGAAAAAGGAGATGAGGTATAATTTTCAATATGTACACTTGACGTAAAGAGAGAAGAGATAAAGATAATATAGAATATATATAGATAGTATAAGGGGATTAGTTGTTAATAATAAAAGAAGCTCGGACGAGGTACAGTGATATATTAATAACGAGCTAGAAGCAGAGATCCACCCACAGATGCGACAAGACTGCAACGAGACAACAACAACAATCAATGTACAACAAACAACAATGCGAGCTAACAACGGAGACGAAACACACAGAGACAATAGAAGATTTATTTTTATGTTATGTTATACAAAAAGATTACTTGAATCAACTAGCGAATCAATAGGATGCTGAGTAGTACGAATGGCGACCAGAAGGGCATGAGGGTATTGCGAGGGTCAGTTTGATTTACTGTTTACTGTATTTATGCTATAGGGCTATGGGTAAAATATTGCAACGAAATAAATTAAGTTATAAGGACAAAAGAATATAATTTTTACGTGTGTGAAATACAGTAATATTTAAACGCCAAACTTAAACTATGAATTTAAGTATTAAAATTATGTAATATATAAGAAAATATGAGAGCGGAAAGTTTAAAGATAGAAAACAAAAACAAAATAATAAAAAAAAAGTGTGTGTGGGTGATGTTATAAACCATACCATATGATGATCTTGAATGCAGGAATTATGGGTTGTATGATGCAAATCATCAAGAGAATCGTGGAGTACATAGATCAGGAGGAGAGGTGGTGTGTAGAGGTAATGGTATGGGGCGAAGAGAATGGGTTAGTTTTTAAAGTAGAATTTTTTAACAGCCACAGGTTAAAGGCAGGTATGTAAAAATGCAATTTTTGTGATTTAAAAGGTTAAAAGTGGGTGATTATTAAGTTCGAAAAAATAGAACAGAGGTGAGGATTATATAAAATTAAGTTTATAGGCTGACCGTAGAGTTTAACAAAATAATTTAAAAGCAATTAAATCCAAAATAAATAAATTTGTGAATTAATCATGGCTCGTCGGTCTAAAAAACAAATGATATTGATTTAGTAGTTTAGAAGAACGACCAAGCAGCCAATAACAATAGTTTTGTTGAATCAATGATTCTGAGTTTATAAAATAAATAATAATAATAATAATAATAATAATAATAATAATAATAATTACCTCTTCATTAATTCGTAAATTGTCAGTAAAAGCAATATTTTGGGGTATGGTTCTAGGAGTAGCAGTAGGAGTAGGAGCAGGAGGTGTTTCATTTTGAATTTGACTTGGGGGTTCAGGTTTCGATTCGGGCAAGTTTGCTAAGTCAGAAGCACTATTGTTTCGTGATGAATGACGTAAGACAGCTGGAGGAATATCTTCTTCATTGATACTCTTACCCTTATTAACATCTTTCAACATCTGATTTAAAGTTTTTAATCCACGATTAAACCTAAAAGAATTAAATATTGTAATTGTTATAAATGCTGCAACCCAGCAACCCATATAATCCATACTTAAGTCAACCAATAAATTTGTAATCTTTTTCTTATTTAACTTTGTAAATTGAGTTACAGCTTGAATGGTTATAGGAAAAAGAAAGTAATATAAAAAGTAAGTCAAATTTCAAGTTTTGTTACTCAACATAATGCTATTTATACTAAAAATACGAAGGATAATTTTTAATGTAGTAAATGTATATAAATAACAAATTTTTAAGCGATCTTTTAGAAGTTTCTGTACCCGGTGAACTAAGAGTTTTCCTAACAAGGTTCTGGATTCACCCCATAGACTGTAAACTATACATAAGCATATAATTTAGTAGAGAAGAATTCGTGAACCTATTATTATTTGAATGAACACTAAAAATTGTCATTTGTGGGAGTTTTATTTTTGTAATTCATTATGGTTTGCAGCAAGATGTAAAACAATCAGTCTTAATACTCTGTCACTACAATACTGCCAACACACAGCAGAACACACACACATTCTTCTAAAACGCTTTTACACAAAAAGTCTGATCACACAGAGATCCAAGGTTCAAATCATTTCTACCAGGGATTCAAACAACCTATATGGTTTGAGCTTCGAGAAAGGGTTTATCCTATCAAGGCTTAATTCTGTGAATATCTCTATCTGGTCAATAAATACTTAAATTTTTTACCCATTGATTAATAAGTTCTGTCAACAGATTGGATAAGGATTGGGGTAAATGTATTCTACTTGATTAGGACCTTGTCTACGAGTGGTTGCGAATGCTACGGTATTTTATTGAGAATTAGTAAGAACAATACAAATTACCTTTTGAGAAAAAGTATCTTTTTAAAAATGGTATTTTATAAAATGATCTCCTTTTCCGAATATTTTAAAAGACAATGCAACCAATAAGAACTTATTATGATATATACAATCTAAATTAATGAACAGTCTAAAAGTTTGTTAAAAAAATAATCACTATATTTTTTAGTGATACTTAGCATTGTACCTCTGGTTGTTTCATGTGAAGTAATTTCTAAGCATCATACCTTTTTGCTCTTGCTGTTTCACCCATTTCAACAGCATTCTGTTCGGCTTCTTTATACATTTCAATTCTTTCTTTTAAAAGGTTAACAACACTTGTCCCTGCCACAAAAGGACTTGGTCTTACAATAACTGGCACTGGCTTTTCAGATGGCGGTTCCGGTGAAGGTGATAAAGTCTCTGGTGAAGCTGCCTCCTCATTTTGAAGCTCTTCATCCTCCTCAGGTCCCAATGCAGACAATTCGGCCTGGGAAACATTATAATGTTAGAAAATTGTCATTGCTCATAGACATGCAATAAACAGAAAAACGGGTAGTAATAGAGATAATATGACCCTATTATATATATATATACCGTATATATATATATATATATATATATATATATATATATATAATATAATATATATATATATATATATATATATATATATATATATATATATATATATATATATATATATATATATATATTATACACCGTATATATAATCATCATCCACCTTCTTTCCCCAAGACTGGGGGTAAGGTGCGTACCATGCACTGGAAACAGAAAAGTAGTAGAAGAACTAAGATCGAAGTAAGTATTACTTGCACATGTGCCCCTCTCTTCAAAGAAATCAATCTCCTTCCTACCATACTCATTTTCTCCAGCAACCCCAAAAACACTTGTCATCCCATCTCTTTTTCAATCACCTATCCAACCATTCAAGTCGCCCCTACTCGCCTCATTCAAACCATCATTCACATTATCCCATAAAGTCACAATCTCCTCAACATCGCTATCAGATGGACCATATGATACAACCACACATATCTTTACCTTCCCAAATTTAATCATTAAAATTCTAGTACTCACCCAAACAAAAACCACCATAGCTCTATGCCGCAAATCACTCAACAGAATCACAACTCCTTCTTCCCCTCTCTCATTTCATCCTACACCACTCATCTTCACTGCTTCCTTTCATTCTTGTTTCAATCACAATTTACCCTTTCTAAGTATATCCATCACATCTCTCCTTTCTCCCTCTAACGTTGTCATACCATTCCCCAAAAGATACACGGTCGCTTACGATGGTCACTTCCAGGGCCGAGGCCTGCATAAGCATTCTAGCGAAAAGTTGAGTGATAGCAGGTCACCAACAGAGCTACCGCTGTCCTTTTAGTGGCCTCCTATGACACGCAGGACATACAATTTGGGAATTCTTTCGCCCCCACACCAACACAGGGTAATATGGAAAAAAAGTGTTGTCCGTAATTTAGTAGTGTTTTATGGTCTGTCTGTGGATATGAGAGGAAGAGGGGCGAACCATTGGGCACTGGAGTGTCATGGGATGTACCCTACACCTTGAATGCCAGATGGGAGGTAATCTCCTCACTTCTAGAGTATTACTTCCCACCCTCTATAATTAATGCACTAATTAATTAATGAACTCCCTTAAACTAAATTCACATTGAAAGTATTTTAAATACAAACCAACAAATCAGGGTCTTCCTCATCAAGATCTTGATCATCATCATCATAGTCCTTCATTTACACTCAGCTACCATTTTTGTCAAATTCTTCAGGTTTAACTACTTTTTTAGCTGAAACCCCAGAACAACATTAATTTCAATACCAAAAAATTATATAACCAAACATGTAGCTAAAAAGAAATAAAATTTGAAAAATAAACAAAAATAAAAAGATTAAAATAAAAAAATTAAATTGTATGTGCATTAAATTGTTTTCTATATTTGACTTCTGTGCATCATATTTTAAAAATTAAAAATCCCAATCTTTTAACAAAAACCTCCTTTTAGGTCCATTAGAATCTTTTCCCGCTAGTAAGAGCAATGGAGTTCTTGCCTCAAGATCTGAATCAAATGTGTCATCATCTCACCATATTTCAAGGGCCAAATCAGAAACATGGAAATGTCAAGAAAACACCATCATAAGAGTAAGTAAGCAACAATAATGAAATTGTAAAATTGTAATAAAAATAAAATATTAACTGTTACACTAGGCTTAGTAAGTTTTTTTTGGAAAATATGTCACACTAAAGTCTAAATATAATTTGCTTTGTGCAAATCATTTGAAAATATCGGATTAATGTCAATAAAACAGAAACATGCAAAGTAGGTTTGGCTAATTCACTTCAAAGGGAAGTTATTTCATTCTGATATTGGCTTCTGCCATGTTATCTAGAAGTGCTTAGAAAAAAAAGGGGATGTCTCTGTATCTAATAAAAAATAGAATAATAAATAATATTTTAATATGAGCTTCATGCAATAGAGTTCAGAGACTACAAATAATTTACAATCTTATATACGTGTATATATGTATATATACTATTATAATATATATATATTATTATATATATAATATATATACATAGTATATATATAATATATATATACGTATAATATATATATATATATATATATATATTTATAAATAATATATATATATATAGTATAGATATATATATAAATACATATAATTATATATAGCATATATATATAAATATATACTTATATAATATATTATATTATATATACTATATATATATATTATATATATTATATATTATAATATATATATTATATATATATATATATATATATAATATACTTATATATATATATAGTATATTTAAATATATATAATATATATATATATATATATATATATATATATATTTAATTATATATATAATATATTAACAGTACCGGTTAGTAATAATGATAATCAAATAGCAATAAAAAAAGGATGATGAATTAAATTTTTAAGAATAAAAATATATGAGTAGCGCTCTATTTAATAATAACTATAGTTGACATACTGGTATATAGGTATTATATGTGATGCAATGTAATAATATAAATTTGACAAAAATAGGACAGATAATCAATAATGTATCTGTCTAAATTTTTTACTTGAAAATACATCATATCAGTAGTTCAATACTTCACTGTGCTAAACTGGTTTTGGTTTAACTATTATCTCCATCCTGTTTGCCTTTTTCGAGGTTTTTTGTCCTTGGGACTTTCCCAAAACATAATAGTTATTTATAATTATTATTACAGTAGTAATAACCTGAAAAAGAATAAATATATTTTCATGCATTTTAGTAAATTTAAAAAAAAATTATTGTTCTTTATTAAGCCTAAAAGTTGTCACAAATAATTAATAGAACAAAAGAAAGAACATAACAGAGACAAGTTAGAATCATATAGGCCTATCATGGACTTGTACCAGTCAAAAAGATTACAAAGTTAACCACTTGATTAAATGGCTTGTCCTAGATTAAAATTTTCATTCATTGTAAATAATTAATATAACCCAAATTCATAATTATACATGAAACATGCAATTATATTAAGCTAAAATTATAAACAAACATTGTCAACTAAGCTAACATTTGCAAGGGCCAAGTCACCAATATCCTGAAGGAGTTTCAAAAATAATCACCAAAAGTCAAGCTGAACCCAATCATTATTATATTTTGATTCTTATATAATATCCGCAGTCAGCTGAACCAATCATATTATATTTTGATTCTCTATATAATAATCCAGTCAGCTGAACCAATCATATTATATTTTGATTCTCTATATAATAATTAACTTATGGAAGGATAATTTATAAATTTGTAGTTAGAATCGGTTAAAAAAAATTTATGTAGAACAGAGAGGTTTAGAAATTTTTAAGCTACAGTTACAAGAACATAAAAACCAATTAATAATATTAAATATTACAGATTTCATCCTCTTTTGCTTATAAGCTCACAAACATTAGTGTTACCCAGAACATATGATTCAAAACAAAGCAAAACACCATTACAACTCATATTTTGATGAAAATCAGCGGAATAAGATTATCTCACCCAGATAAGAGCAAAACCAGTGAAAATAAAAAGATTTATTATGACCAAATGATTTTGAGTCATACAGGTTTAAAATATTTTTAGGAAGGAATTCCTAAATATTACCTTAATTAATAAATTAACTTTATATATATAATAAGATAATATATTATATTATATATATATATATACTATAATAATAATTATATATATATATATTACTATATATAATATATATTATATATATATATATATATATATATATATATATATGTGTATATATATAGTATATATAAGTATACTATATATATATTATAGTATAATATATATTATTTATATATAATATATATTATATATAATAATATATATAATATATATATATATATAATAATATATATATATATCTATATATATATATTATATATAGTATATATATATAAATATATATATAATATAATATATATATATATATAATATATATATTAAAATATATATATAATATATATATATTTATATATATATATATATTATATATAGTATAATATATATATATATATATATATATCATGTCTTATCGCCTCTATATCCATGGCACATATTGATTGCATGGATTCGAACAATTTAACATTAAAAATGAAAATAAAATTGTTATAAGTAAAATTTAAAACTATAGTTAAATAAAAGAGCTTCACACCTTAAAATTAAAAAAAGTTTAAATCTAGTATACACTAAACATAAGCCTTACTTTATATATATATTATAAACCTTACTGTTTTTTAATTTATTTTTTGATATTTATTTAATTTATTTTCCACCTTGCATTGTTTAAAAAAAAAATAAAAAATATGCTTGTCTTTTTTATATCCTAATCGTGTTTATAAAAAAATGATAAGCTTAAACTGGAAGCAGATAATGGACAATAGCCAAGATATAGCATATATAATATTATATATATACTATATATATATATATTATATTTATATATATATAATATAGTAATACTAATATATATATTATATATATATATATATATATTATATATATATATATATATAATATATAAACTGGTGGTATCACTGTGACAAGCACATATGAGCACCACTACTTACGGACAAATCCAAGATTCGATTCCCAGGACCTCCTCACCACTTCAAACACTTTATTTCTCCTTCTACTATTATATTTCCCGACTTAATTAACCTCAGCCTTACTCCTAAAGCCGTGATAACAGAAACAAAACCCAGACCTAGAAATCTAACAATACCCCAATATGCAACAAATGACCTAGTGAGGAGAAAAACTCCATAAACTGCCAAATAGATGCAAACAATGGGTCCAACTCTTCCATCTCAAACGAGCTACCCCCTTCAAAACAGAAAATTAACTATCTCCCATTATTATCATATAACTATTGCTTATTAGGCTATCGTTTGCTGTAAGACATCTTTTATCTCTTTTTTTTTTTTTTATTTCCCCCATAGATATATTTTAACTTTCTTCTATTGTTGTGAGGTTCAAAATAGCCATCTCCAAACAACGCTCATTTAGGTTTTTCTGCATGAGGTCTTTGAGAGTTCATGGAGATTTACTTTCTTAAGATCTTTCATATTCTTTTTTATGGGAAGATAACAAATGAAATGTGTTCAGGTCTTACTTCGAATCCATATGTCACAGTTAATTTCGCCATTTGTGAACCTGCTTCACCATTATAGGTTTAGAGTATTGAATCTGGCCCTGAAAACTATCACTGAGTAGAAGGAGTTGTCATAATCTGAGCTTTCTTCAATTCCTATTCTTTATTTGCCTTAGTAATTTGTAAAGTAGCATAACTGCTGTTTAAAGTGTGATAAAATGAAGTTCTGGTCAGTTGAGATAAAAAACCCTATGAGATTATTCACAACTTTGTGCGTTCTATATCTTTTTCCCTAAAGACATCAGCCATTTTTTATTTTTTTTATATGGTACTTTATTACAATTTATTTAGTCTATGCTATGAGTTATATAAGTTATTGATGATGGAGCAGTTCTGTTCTATTATTATCAAAATTCAAGATATTTGATATAAGAAATTTTTTTATAAGACATCAGCCATTTTTTATTTTTTTATACTTTATTACAATTTATTTAGTCTATGCTATAATTTTTATAAGGTTTATTGAAGATGGAGCAGTTGATCTATTATTACCAAAATTCAAGATATTTGATATCAGAAAAAATATTATATTTCTTATATCTATCTATATCTATTATATCTATCTGATATTTTGTTTCCAGTTTATCAGATTTTTAAACTTCTTATTCGCAAAGACAGTTGAAATGCCATACAGGATTAGTGATTTTTTTGATTTTTGCGAATAAAATTTTGATTTCTTTGATTTTTTAGGCACAAATTGCTTTTTTTAACTATGATTTTTTTTTATAAAATATTGTTAAGACTGCTAAACTTAATAATGTAACATTTGTGAATCAATTACGTAATTATTTAGTTTTAATTAAGTATATCTAAATATATATAATTTCTGAGTGCTCTTAATTTTTCATTTACTTTCTTTATTAATATAGTTCGTAATATTTAGTGTCTTAATTTACTTATATATATGATAAAAAATAAACCTATATATACTTATCATTAATTAGTGATAATAAGGTTAATTATTAATTTAGGGAAAAAAAAAAAAAAAAGTCAAAAAAATCATGATTTTTTTTTTATTAAAAGAATCAAATTAAAAAAAATCAGCTGCTTTATATCATAGATCTTTTTTTGCCATCCCTGCCAAATGCTTTATCACTTGCAATTTTGAAGAATTTGCATCTTTTATATCCAAAAAACTAGTTCATAGGCCCATATATGTATATATATATATATTATATTATATATATATATAATATATATAATATATTAATATATATATATATATATATATATATATATTATATATATAATATTATATATAGTATATATATATATATATATATCAGGATGGGGAGTCGGAGTCAGGAGTCGGGAAGTCGAGCGTTTTCAGGGGTAAGAGTCGGTAGTCGGAGTCGGAGTCGGAGTCGGAGTCGGAGTCTGGGAGTCGATTTCCCAAAATGTTGGGAGTCGGAGTCGGGAGTCAATAAAAAAAAAAAAGATACTCCTCTTTGCGACTCCCAAAACAATTTTGTAAAAACTTTTCACACAAAAATTTGGAAGAAAAACTTAATTGAATTTTATTATAAAAAGAAGTACATTTTTTTTATTTTGACATTTGTGTGGCCAATTTAAGTCGTTTATTTTTAACTGTTATTAAAATAAAGTATAAAAATGGTATTAAATAAAATGTACTTGACTACTTGTGTATTTGTGCATTAACGAATGATCAACAGCGAGTGAATGCTATTAATAATTCGTTACAAAATTTAAAAGTCAAGTAGAGTACATAAACTGATTTTAAAATATAGGGTCACACCAATTATAAGATAGTTGCGATAAGCTAAAAGAATCGGATAGAGTATTTACTATAATTTATGTACAACAACTGTGCTGGCGCTCACGTTGTGTTTGTTTCAGCATTTCAAATATTTCCGACCTAATGCCGTGAATTTCTAATATACTATATTTAATTTTTAATGTGTTTAGACACGCGAAAATATATCTATCTACCCACAACCAGTAAGTGGTGTTAAAGATAATTAATAAATAATAATCAATATTAATTAAAAATATTAATAATTAATCAGTTGATAAACAAATAATTATTTCTCTTAGGCAGGGTTTTGTAGTTTGTGAGCAAATGACCTTGATTATTTTATTTCAAGAAGTGTTACCAGCGTATATATATATATATATATATATAATATATATATATATATATATTATATTTATATATATATATGATTTATTTAATTATATTAGATATATATAAATATAGATATAGTAATATAATATATCAGTTGGCGACTCCAGCAACTTTTTGCTACTCGTGCTCTCTCTCTCTCTCTTCTCTCTCTCTCTATAATAATTAAAATATATATATAGATATATATCATACTATATATATAATATATAAATATATAATATATATATATATATAATATATAATATATATAGTAAAGGTTACTTAACGCCCACACAGAACGGGAAGCTCGGATCAAAAAAAATTTTTCACAGGTAGCCTTATGATACATAAATAGATGTTTTAGTCGAAATGAATTTTTTTTTTCCTGACCTGACCTAACCTTGCCTAACTTAACCTAACCTAACCTAATTCGCCCCTAGAACAGGTAAAATAAAAAAAAAATTATTTCGACCCTAGAACATCTATTTAGTATCATAGATTGCTACCTGGTAAACAAATTTTTTTGATCCAAGCTCCCGTTTCGTGTGGGTGTTAAGTAACTTGTTCCATATAATATATATAATATATATATATATATAATACTATATAATATATATATTATAATATATATATAACATAATATATATATATATATATATATATACTATATTTATATTGGTGAAAATTCCCAGTTTAAAACAACAAATATCCCAATCCATATCTCAAAAACTACAACAGCTACCGGGAAAGGAAACATTGCTGGAATGTTGGTCCAATTTTAGTGCGGAAAATGTACCA
>JABUQX010073042.1:0-5000 GCA_015478945.1 Trachelipus rathkii
GTAGTAGTAGTCAGTTAGTGGAGCTACGCATGTGTGTAATCTGGTTGCGGATTAGGATTTATATTGTATATATGAGGTATGGGGTGTGTTTGGTGTTGAGGGTGGGTTATTGTATTATTTAGGGTTATTATATTATGAGTATATAAAATATAATATGATAGGTATATGAGGGTGGTATTCTTTTTTATGTCTATTGTTGTAGGTATATGTAATTTAGGCTATGTTGGGTGTTGGTAAGTTTGATGATATAGTTTAGTTGTTAGGTATTTGTATTTAGTTAAGAGTTGAGTAGGTGAGTGATTAGTTATATATGTTGCGTGGTTACTGTGTAAAAAATTTCTGGGGGACGTGTTATTAGTATGGTGTTATTTGGTGTGGTGGTGAGTGTGTAAGTAGGGTTGTTGGGTTAGGTGTTATTTATGTATGTTAGCGGTTGTGTAGTTAGCTTTTCTGTGAGATAGTAGGGCTGATAACCTTGCTTGTATTTGTGGATAGTATGAGGTGTAGAGTTTGGGTAGGATTATAGATGAGCTTACTATTTAGGTTGTTATTCTTTGGCGGTTTGTTTATAGAGAGTATGTAGGGTAATTCTAGTGTTGATATGTTATTTTATTTGTTGTGAGTATATGGTGTGGTGGTGATTAGTGTGGTATTGTGTTTAGTATTATATAGGGGCTTTAGATGTGTAGTTGAGATTAGTAGGTGATATTTTTTATGATTTGGGGTATCTACTATGTGGTGTATTTGGTTGTAGTAGTGGTTGGTTAGTGGGGTATTGATGGTTACGTAGGTTTTGTGTATTATTTGTATATGCGTGATGAGTGAGTGAGTATGATTACTGTTTGTTTTGGTTGGGTTGGTAATATTATAGTGAGTGAGATGCAGGTATAGCTATGCGCTCTATTCCTGCACATTTAGTTGAGTATGGGGTGATGGCCGCATCCGCATTCTGTGTCTGCCGGCTTTCTGCCCTTGCGGATGTTGCGTCTAGTATATTGTATGTGTCTGAGGAATTTGATAAAGGAATTTTGGAGTAATAAAAATTGGTGGCGTTAAGATTAATCTGAACTCAACTGGCATTGATGACGATACTGGGACTTGGATCTTCTATAGGCTGTGTAATTGTTGGATCGGTCTATTTGATTTTCTCTCTCTACAGGAGGTGAAGTTCTATTGGACCGTTGGGCAATAAGCGTATTGCAGGACTTTTTACTTTAGATTCACCGTTATAAATCTTAATTTGTGGTTTGTGAAGCGATGCGAATATTAGATGTAGGCAAGGTTAAAGTTCGTCACTGTTGTGCTGGGGGGAGTTGAGATGAAGTGTTTCTTCAATTCCGAAATACAGTTCTATTTTAATTCTGTCTTGCGGGTTCTACCCATGTAAATATTAAGAAAAATAAATACGTAATATTCTTTACAGTAACTCTAGGTATTGCTCCTTGCTAAGAGTTTGGAATCAATAGACTATGATTCACTGTGGGGGAGAATTTTCTTGCAGTGTGCAGAGGTAGTGATGAAGAAGATCAGGCATTTGCTTTTTAAACACAAATGGCGTCTATCTACCTTTGGAAGGGACGATGTTTAGTGCAGAATGATTGGCAGGTAGCTATCACTCAGGGAAAGAGACGACCAGATACAAGGGAATGATGATCCTATTCAGTTTGTGGCGGAAAGTTTAGGATGGGCGCAAGATATTGTGGGTTATTTACGCCTATTTCATTATCGGCTTTGAGTAAATCTGCAGAGATAAATACTGGCACTGTTATCTTCTATACTAATGGTGTTTCCAGAGGTGAGGAGTATAATTGGTAGCATTTGCTGGTCGCGTAATTATACATGATGAGTTAAGAGAAAAAGACTGGGCTCATGTGCAGAATAATGGCAGTAATATAGATTGATGTTTTTCTTCATTGGGCCACAGATCTCTATATTTTTGTAATTTCGAGGATAAAATATTTCCCATATATCTAATCCATATTTGTAAATATTTTTCATTAATTGGTTCGGCGGAGGCTTTGGGGAATAGAGGTTATGAGGTTGCATTTGATGTGTTAGTCGTCTATGTCTTCTCTTTTTCAACCATGGTAACGGCTTTTTTTTTTTGTTAGTTTTTTGTTGTGTTTTTTTTGTTTTTTTTTTTTTGCTGTTGGGGTTTTTTTTTTGGGTTGTTTTGGTTTTTCAATTTACTTATTAACAGCTTTTTTTTTTATTTATTTTTTTTAACAACGCAGAGTGAAAAGGTCGATCAATGATATATTTTATGGCAATATTATTTATATATATTTTTATATATATATAGTATATTGTTATATTATTTCTCGTTATGGTATTAGTATTAGTGTTAGTATTTATTAGTAATATATTATTTTTATTAAGTTTATTATATATAATATTATATTATGATTTTTTTAATAATTATTTATAATTATTATATATTGTATATTTTTAATTTATTAGTATTTATATTTATTGTTGTTTTTATTTTATATTATTTAGTTTATATTTTCTTACATATATATATTATTATTTTATATAATTTATTTTTATATACTTATTAATTATTTATATATTTTTATATTATTTATGTATATATTATGCTATTGTATATTATTTATAGTATATTATTTATTATTATTGTATATTTTTATATGTATCATTATCTATTGATATATATATATGTATTATCTATTTATTATATTATTATACTATATTTTATTATTATTATATTATTTTTTATTATTTTTATTATTGATTTATGATAGTTTATAACCCGGACAAGAAATGGTATTATTTTTTTTTATTTATTTATATTTATATTATTTTTTAGTTAATATATCTTTATATATGTTATATAATATTATATATATATTATTTTAGTTTTTATTATTTTGTTTGTTTTATTACTAGTTATTATGTATTATAGTTGCTTGTTTGTTTTGGTTTTTTTATATTATTTCTATCTAGTTTTGTATATTTATTAGTCGTCGAGTTATGTTTTTATCTTGGGGGGGGGGGAGCGTGTGAGAACATTAGTAGGGTAGTAAGGGGGAGTAGTAGGTAAGTACGCGTTAGGGTATATATAGGGTATGATGTTGAAATGAATAAATAGGGGATAGAGATGTGATAGTATTATAGGCGTAGGAGAGGGGGGGGGGGTAGTAGGGTACGGTGAGGGTATGAGGTAGATGAGAGTATATAGGGTAGTATAGGAGGGCTGATAGGTAATCGCGACGAGGAGGCATTTGACGTGGTATGGAGGCCTAGCGCGTCACGTGCGGTGGGCCGGACAAGGCTCCCCTGCCTTTTGTGGGTTTTCCGTGCGCTTCACGTGTTGCTTGACGTGTATCGTCGTAGGGAATTTTTTTTGTTGTTTGTTGGTTTTTGCTCTGCAAGATCCGCGTCAATGTCGCTGTGTGGTTGGACGTGGGCGAGCTTCTTCTTCGTGTTTTTCTTGAATCTGTTAGATGTGGGGTTCCGTGGCGAGCGGTTGTTCTGTCGTTGAGCTCGGGCGTACTGTTAAGTGGTCTTACGCTGTTTATTAGAGGAATCTTGCTGTCTCACCGGAGTGCCAGCATCTAACTCTATACAGCGTCGTGAGGCGAATGGACTCGACGCGCTTCAGTGTCTATGCAAGCTCGATTTGTGCAATGTCTGCTGGCCTCTTTTACTTCTATGAATCTGCCTCTCGTCTTTAATCTTCCGATTCTATGTCCTGCGTGCCTGATGGGGCTGGAGTGAGGAATTTGCCGGGGTGGGGGGTCGGTCTCAAGCCGTGGGTTTGTAGAGGAGTTTAAGAGTTGTGCTTGTAAGAAAACTGGCAAGCTTCTGAGACAGAGAGTGTGCCTCTGCTAAAGACGAGCGCGTTCAGAGCGTTTCTAGTCGTGCGTGTGTCGAGCGGTTCTCTGCGCCTCTTCCGTGTTGACGAGATATAGGGGGGAGAGCAGTCTTGGGCCTGACGATAAACGGAAAAAATGTGCGGTTGGGAAACCGTCGACCATCCAGCGAGAAGTGTTGGCCTCGGGGTGGCATAAAAGAAAGCTGGGGGGTTCTGTTTAGGACTGGCGAGAGGGCGTGGGGGGGCGGGGGGTGGGGGGGGGGCGTTTTTTTGCCTCTTGCCAGGTTGGCTGCCCATGACTATGCAGGGAGGGCCGGCGAGTGTCGCCCTTGTATGGGAGGTACGTGGCCTTCTCATATCTGGGGGGGGCTCTGGTTTTCACGCCGGCTTGTTGGACAGGGTCGAGGTCAAAGCCAATAACGACTTTATAAAGGCTGTTCCGTATTTTCCAAACTTAACTGACTCCTCTATCGTTTGCTGCGGATGATTGGTCGTCTTGTTAATCTCTTTTCTGATGAGGGGGGTACCGGCGCGGCATGTGCTAGACCGGGAGACCTTGTCATGCGCACGTACCTTCACGTTTTACGACGTCCTCGTGTAGACAAGGGGTGCTTGTCGTCTGAGCATGTGAGTGTGTGTTGTGTTGATATGGTTTTTTTGGATGAGCTCCAAGGCGTAGTTCGCTGCGGTGCTTCCTTCTCTTTCCAGCCACTTCTGTTCTGGTGGAATTCTCTTCCATCTTCCTGTGTATCCTGCTGAGTTTAGTCTCCCGCACGGGTTCAAAGCCTGCGCGTCTGTGCTCATCTGCTGCGTAATTTGCGTAAGTTGTGTACTTCTGAGGCGCGTGAAACACCGCCTCCTTGAATAGGGCTGGTCGCCCGTGAGTGGTGTGACAACTGTAAAATATTATATATATTATAATTATACTAGTATATATGATTATAGTAGTAGTATATATATATAAGGGTATATAGTATATATATATATATTATATATAATAAGTTATAGTGGACTATATATTCATACTATATATTATATCGGGGAAGACATCCTCGATCCGCGGATCGGCGAAAAAAGATCGAAAACATCCTGCTGGCATGCACTAATATAATATATATGGTATTGATATATAATATAATAAATAATATAGTTTTATATATAT
>JABUQX010073042.1:7500-10674 GCA_015478945.1 Trachelipus rathkii
TAATAATAATAATAATAATAATAATAATAATAATAATAATAATAATAATAATAATAATAATAATAATAATAATAATGATAATAATAATAAATAACATATTATATAAACGATATATTTCCTTTTATTACTTATCTAGATTGAAATTTACAAACTATAATCCACAATTAATTTATAGACCTTTCATATTTATTTATTTTTTATTTTTTTATAATATTTTTATTTACTTATTTATTTATTTATTTATTTTTTTTTGGTAAAAATTGCTTTCTTTTAATAAAATTAATAGAGTTTCTCCAATCAATAAGAAAAATATAATCTTGTTTATGGATAAAAATAAGAAACAAACGATCTCATTTCAGGCATTATTATTAACCTATAAACAAATATAATTAAATACTCCAGTCAGCAATTTAATTAATAAAAGTCTTAAGTCTATATGCTGCTTGGCTTTAAGGTATTTATTATATATGAGCAGGATATATATATATATTATATATATATATATATATATATATATATATATATATATATATAGTTATATTATATATATATATATGTTATATATATATATATATATATATATATATATATATATGTATGTATGTATATATACATATATTATATATATAATTATATATATTATACATATTTATATATATACCAGCATTGCAAAGGCACTGTATTTGAATTTTTAGCCATCTATAACATTTAGTGAGGTACCAGATGACTGGAAAACGGCATATGTTAAGTATTTATTTATAAGAAAGGTAGTAAGGAAGATTTGGGAAATTATAGGCCAGTTAGCTCAACATCTCCGGTTGTAAAGGTTCTGGAAAAGTTACTGAAAGGTCATATAGAGAAATATTTAGAAGATAACAAGGTATTGTATGACTCCCAGCATGGTTTCAGAAAGGGTAGGTCATATCAGACAAACCTTTTAAAATTTATGGAATACATTACTGACTGCATTGACCAAGGAGATCCAGTTGATATTATATATTTAGACTTTAGCAAAGCTTTTGATAAGGTTCCTCACATAAGGCTGATGAAGAAGTTATTGCAATGTGGTATAGGTGGAGTAGTACATGGTTGGATTAAAGAGTGGTTGTGGAATAGAAAACAGTGTGTACAACTAAATGGCAATAAGTCATCAGGGGAAATAAGTCCCACAGGGTTCAGTGCTGGGACCACTATTGTTCCTCATATATATATAAATGATTTAGACCAGGGACTTAAATGAAAGGTTTCTAAGTTTGCAAATGATACAAAAGTGGCCACCTCAGTTAGGAATAGTGAAGGATGTATAAAGATTCAACATGATCTTGATA
Organism: Trachelipus rathkii; assembly: GCA_015478945.1. Taxonomy (NCBI): domain Eukaryota; kingdom Metazoa; phylum Arthropoda; class Malacostraca; order Isopoda; family Trachelipodidae; genus Trachelipus; species Trachelipus rathkii. The sequence goes on from JABUQX010073042.1 coordinate 8,829, forward strand.
AACTTCTTGGGTGGGCAGATAAGTGGCAAATGAATTTTAATAGTAAAAAGTGTAAGGTTCTTCACCTAGGTTACTCAAATAAAAGTTTTAACTACGATATGAATGGGGATTGGCTCGAGTCTGTGGACCAAGAAAAAGATTTAGGTGTGATTATAAGCAGCAATTTGAAAGTAGCTAATCAGTGTTTTGAAGCAAGGAATAAAGCTAATAAGATGCTGGGCATAATAAATTGCAATGTTGTTTACAAGAGCAAGGAAGTTATAAGTAAACTGTATAATAGCTATGTTAGGCCAGTAATTGAGTATTGTGCACAAGTTTGGGCCCCTTATTTAAAGAAAGACTTAGATATGCTAGAGAGAGTGCAACGTAGAGCAACAAGGATGATTTCTGGGTTTGAGGGTAAGAGCTATGAGGAGAGGCTGAAGGAGTTAGGAATGTTTTCTGTAGAAAGGCGATTTCTCAGAGGGGACATGATACAAGTCTACAAAATATTTACATCTATTGATAATACAGAGACCAATAAATTCTTCATAGTAGAGCACGGACAGGTGACCAGGGGGCATAATAAGAAAATTAAGAAGAAAGCATGCCATCTTGATATAAGAAAGCATTCATTTAGTAATAGGGTTGTTAAATTTTGGAATGGTTTGCCACAGGAGGTTGTTGAGTGCAACTCGATTGCAACATTTAAGAAAGGATTGGATAGGTATATGGATGTTTGGGTATTACATAATATATTTTGACAGCCATATTGGCAGGTTTTTAGTTACTGTAGTTATTAAGGTTAATTGCATGTTATTATAGTTATTATAGCTGTAGTGTGGTTAGCATGTATATACTTTAGATATAGTTTTTAGTTTTAGTTGTAGTTATTGACAAGCCCTAGGGTGCTTTGTGGATTTGCATGAGCATGTTGCTTTTTGATTCTGTTCTGTTGGCTTGACTGGAGACTAGTCCCTCGATAGTAATCCCATGCGTGGCTTCTGTCAGGCCCGCATTTCAATGTTCCAATATATATATACAGTTGAGTTAGTTATGAGATTTACATACATATGCTATTACTATAGTTGATAGTGGTTGGCTTGAAGGGAGGTTTATTCCCTATCCCTGAAATTATTAGTTGAAGGAGGTCTGTTCATCCTGAAACTATTAGTTGAAGGAAGGTTTATTTTTTCAGACATACTTATTATTATATATTGGTTAGTTGGCTATGTTATTTTTTAGTATTTCATAAATATATTGTTATATCTTTACTCACCACATATATACATACATATATATATATATTAGTAGTATATGTGAATTTTTATTTTGTTTGTTAATATATATATATATATATATATATATATATATATATATATATATATATATATATATATATATATATATATATGTATATATATATATATATATGCAAGATTTTTAAATTGTATAATCAACAACTAAATAAATGATCTCTACAGAGAAAAGAAATAATTAAAATAATAATAATAATAATACACACACACAATGGTTACATGTAATAATAATGATTTGGATTATTGCCGATGACACAATAATAATAATACTAATAATAAAAATAATAATAATAATAATAATAAAAATAATAATATTATTATTATTATTATTATTATTATTATTATTTATTATTATTATTACATATTATTATTATTATTATTATTATTATTATTATTATTATTATTATTATTATTATTATTATTATTATTATTATTATTATTATTATTATTATTATTATTATTGAAGCGGCGCACGAAAACGCGAAAGCGTTTCAATGATAAATGCGAAAAACGGTTAAACACCAAATTGAGGACTGAACGAAGCAACG
>JABUQX010073043.1:0-7500 GCA_015478945.1 Trachelipus rathkii
ATAAAATCAAATCATTGTTAAATTAGCTAAATTTAGGGTAATGTGTGGGAATGAAAAGTGAACGGATGAGTAGAGTGTAGAGGCAAAGTTGGAGCAGGAAGGCTGGTGAATTAATCTTTAGTGAATTAAAGACTAAGTCTGATGCGCTTAGGGTCTTACATAGCGGTATGTTTACTTTGTTATTGTAAGCGAGAATAAGCTTCCAATAGAACTCTGCCACAAAAAAAATTTTTTTTTTTGCTGACCAAGGATATTTACGAAATTATAGTATTCGGTGGCGAAATCAGAAATACTAGTTTTTTCCAAGTTATTGGCTTTAGTTCTTGAATACAGGTGTTCCCAATTACCTGATACAAATATCCGTTTTTAAGCATAATTTACAGTAACTACTGTTTAATTCTTTTAAGGGCTTAAACCTTTATATATAACTTTATTTTTCTATTTTCAGAACACTGCAGTACTCGCGAAGACCTGTTTGCAAAAACCCAATGTTTACTGCCACATCTGTGTGAAATATTGCAGGAAACCAAAGAAGAAATATGACTTGAACTTGTGAAGCAAGCAATCGGCATACTGAATGAAACTCGAGACCAAGTAAGTTTGGGCTCCCCATAGGTTTAAACATGTTTCGAAAATCTACGTCAAGTGGAAAAATGACGAAGAAAACGTTTAAAATGGTGTGCCTACGGTATGCGGGAGCCAAAGATCACACACAGTGACGATTTTTGTTTGCTTAATGTGAAAGGTATCAATCGTACAAGAAACGTAAAATTGAGTACCGGATGGACTCACAAGCGACCTGTAACACTCGAATGAGTCCCCATCCAGGTTCACATACATCCCAGACCATAGCATTCGTCTGATGAAAGAAGATATCCAGATTGGTGTGCACACGTGCAGATAGTGGTAGTGAAATGAAGAAATCCTTCTCATTCACAAAGTCCCCAGGAAGAGACACAATGATAGATTAGTAGAGTTAAAGTTTTAAGAACCTGTCCAAGCCGAATGATAAATACTTTTTTGACAAGAGAGGTGTACTTCTCATATTAATTGAAGAAGAAGACCTAGTATAGCGATTGTTTATGGATAGTACCTTAATACACACCAGAAGATTGGCGATTGTTATGGATAGTTCAACAAGAAGCTTGAAGGTTTTATTGTACAATGGCAACAGTTATGCATCGATTCCAATAGATCACTCAAACAAGAACTGAAAAGACGAATAGAAAATAAGAATGACTTCAGAAGCTTAGATATAACACGCAGTGGTCTAATGCGTGATGGAAGATGGTCAACAGCTTACTTCGGGCAGCAAAGCGGAAAAACTAAGTACCCGCCTTGTGTTCAATGCTGTGGATAGTAGGGGCTAAAGAAGACAGGAAAAAGTTATGGCCGCTAGGAAATATTGACCGTAAGGTCAATCAAATACATTAACGAACCACGGGTTTACAGGGGAAAAAATTTTCCCACCATAACCACACCAACTAGGACTGATGGAAGCGAATGTTTAGGCCTAGACAAGATGGTGAAATGTTCAAAGACAATTAGCAGATTTTTCCAGGGTCGAAATATGAAAGAAACCAAAGCAATCTTAGACTCGCAGAAAGAAAAATACAACAAGAAACAATTATAATTCACAGGATGATATGTGAAGCATCTGCCTGAAAAGTTTTTTGGTTGTATAGAGCTTTGGCAACCATTAAATCTGCCAAACTAATGTAAACTCGTACGAAATGCTTTCAACTTCAAAAATTTGAACTACAGTGAGCATAAAAAGTTCACTTCACATAGTCACTTAGATCGGTCCGGAATATAGCGTAAAGGAGGAACAAGGGAGAGTCCATCAAGAATCAAGGGATGAAGAAAGATTACAAGAAGAGGAAATACACAAATGAGGCAACTGATAGTGGAGCCAAACGTGAGTGTCCACACTCACACATAACAGCATCATAGACAGCATTAAATGCAGTAATTGTGAATTAAATTGTACTGAATGATATGTTTCGACTTATTAGCATTTATGTTACTTACTCATTAACAGTTTGATATATATCTTTCGTGTTTTTTGTGAATTAACGTTACAACCTAACAAATATGTTGTTATAAATGTAATTTGTGACACCCTGTAACCAAAAACAGAGCAATTCTAGGAAAACGGAGGTAATGCGAATCGGGCCAACAAACCTATAAAATACCTCAAATTTTTGCCACAAAGCATCTTTGTTGGCCAGTGGTAATTAGACAGGGTTATGATCAGATGACAACCTTAGGCTATGCAGGTGAGAAGAATTGATAAAGTGAGGAAGAAACGTATTAGAAGAGCTGTGTGGTGTAAAGAAGGGTAAACTGAGAGAAAAATGAAAATGTTGAGAGTGTTTTGGGCTATGTGGAAAATGAATGATAGCGGTTGTTAAGCGGATGTATAGTGTCGAGTGTGTTGGAAACCGACTGCTGGGAGACCGAAGAAAAAGGATTGAGTCAGTGAACGAATTTGAAGGAGGAAATTGTGAGTTTGCGAGGCAGAAAAAGGTGATAAAGGATTGAATGCGGTTTTTGTAATGGGATGTTAGGGCCACCTGGGCCAAGGATAACCCTTACATTGAGATTACCATTATGAGGGCCTGCGGTCACCATGTAACCTAGTGTGATTCGTCTTGACATCCTCACTATTAATGGTAAGAGGCGGAAGGCTGGCTTCTTTCGACTTTTGTCATATTCTCTAACGCTCTTTTCCGAGCCCCCCAACTGACAGTGCACTAAACCCCCATCCTTGGGGAAAAAAGGTAGGATGAAGAAAGAGAAAAAGAAATATATATATATAATATATTATATATAAGTAATATAAATTATATATTATAATATAATAATATATATATATATATATTAAATAAATATTATATATGTATATATATAATATATAATAATAATAATAACATATAAGTACGGAAGTGGGGTTATGCTCTTGGTGATAGACCTGGAACATGAACAACGTGACAAGAAACAGCATATTGGGAGATCACGCGCCACCGGCTCCAGAAGTAAGTCATCTTTCCACATTAGATCCTTAATCTTCTTCTGTCCCCACATTGTCGGAATTATTTATATCTTTCAAGTTCTCCTCCTCTCCTCCACAATATTCTATTTTTTTTTGTTTTTTTTTTAATTCCATATATCAGTCCTTAAAATGATTGTCGAGATTATCCTCCTTCCCATCAAACCCTAGGTGTACCGTGCGCTCCCAGCAGAGTCTTCAGCTCGCCCCACACTCTCCCGTGATTAGGGTACAGGAGAAAACTGGTCTTAGCTCTACTTTGACCGGACCCTTTAGGTTGTAGTTATGAGAAGCGACCTGAAAGTTTCTCGCATTGTTAATGACAAGAAAAAACATGTGCTCAGTACTCAAAAATCGTCCTCAAATATTAATCAACAAAATCTTATCACAATCGTAACAACTCTTTTAAAATACAAAAAACAAGCCAAATGCCTCTTCCTATGTAACAAGCTTCCTCCTATAACACAACCTCTATTCCTAACCGCTACCTTCCCTCTAAAAATATCCACTTACTTGTTGGAAGTAATCAATATTTATTCGTCACAAAGAAGCTTCAAAGAGGTAATGTTCCGAGCGTCCTCACAACTTCTAAAGAGTCTTCAAATTAAGTGTCCGAGGACGTCCTCAACAACTCTAAGAACTTCAAAGAGTAACGTTTCCGAGCGTCCCTCACAATTCAAAGAAGCTAAAGAGTAAGGCTTTCGGAGCGCCTCACAACTTCTAAAGAAGTCTCAAAGAGAGTTAATGTTCCGAGAGCCTCGCTAACAACTCAAAGAACTCAAAGAGTTAAGTGTTCCGAGCGCCTACAACTTCAAAGAAGTGAAGAGTTAAGGCTTCCGAGCGTCCTCACACATCTAAAGAAGCTTGAAAAGAGTAAGTGTTCCGAGGCGCCTCACAACTCTAAAGAAGCTCAAAGAGGTTAAGTGTTCCGATACGTCTTCTCTTTCTAAAAAGCTTCAAAGAGGTAATGTCCGAGCTCCTCACACATTCTAAAGCAAGCGCAAAGAGGGTTAAGGTCACGGCGTCCTCACACTCTAGAAAGAAGCTCAAAGAAGGTTAAGTGTCCCGAGGCGTCCTCACAATTCTAAAGAGCTTCAAAGAGTAAGTGTCCCGAGGCGTCCCACACCTTCAGAAGAAGCTTCAAAGAGTAAGTGTTCGGAGCGTCCTCGACAAATCAAAGAGCTCAAAAGGTTAAGTTTCCGAGGCTCACCAGACAACCTCAAAGAAGCTTTCTATAAGAGGTAAGTGTTCCGAGCGTCCCTCAACAACTTCAAAGAAGCTGAAAGAGGTTAAGTGTTCCGAGGCGTCCTCACAACTAAAGAAGCTAAAGAGGTTAAGTGTTCCGAAGCGTCCTCACAACTTTAAAGAGACTACAAGAGAGTAAGTGTGCCGAGGCGTCCCACAACTCTAAAGAAGCTTCACAAGAGTTAGTGTTCGAGGCGTTCTCACAATCTCCAAGAAGCTTCAAAGGGTTAGTGTGCCGAGCGCTCGACAACTCTAAAGAAAGCTTCAAGAGTGAGTGTTCCGAGCGGTCCTCAAACAGACTTCTAAAGAGACTTCAAAGAGTAAGGTTACCGGATGCGTCCTCACAATTCTAAAGACTTCAAAGATTAAGTGTCCGAGGCTCCTCAAACTCTAAAGAAGCTTGAAAGAGGTTTAAGTTTACCGAGGCCGTCCTCAAATTCTAAAGGAACGCTTAAAGAGGTAAGTGCCAGGCGTCCTCACAACTCCTAAAGAAGCTTCACAAAAGAGGTAAAGCGTTCCGAGGCGTCCCAAACTTCTAAAGAAGTCCTTCAAAGCAGGTAAGTGTTCCGAGGCGTCCTCACAACTTCTAAAGAAGCTTCAAAAAGGTTAAGTGTTCCGAGGCGTCCTCACAACTTCTAAAGAAAGCTGCAAAGAGGTTAAGTTTCCGAGGCTCCTCAACAACTTCGAAAAGCTTCAAAGAGTTTAAGTTCCGAGCGTCCTCACAACTCTAAAGAAACTTGAAAGAGGTATAGTTTTCCGAGGCGTCCACAACTCTTAAAGAAGCTTAAAAGAGTTAAGTTCGAGGCGTCTCACAACTTTAAAGAAGCCTTCAAAGAGGTTAATGTTCCGAGGCGCCCCCACTCAAAGAGCTGAGAAAAGAGGTTAAGTTTCCGAGGCGTCCCTCACACTCAAGAACTTGAAAGAGGTTAAGTTCCGAGCGTCCTATCAACTTAAAGAAGCTCAAAGAGGTAATGTTCCGGAGGCGTCGCTCCTACAACTTCAAGAAGCTTCGAAAGAGTAAGGTTCCGAGGCGTCCACAACTTGCTAAAGAAGCTTCGAAGAGGTTATGTGCCCGATGCGTCCCAGACAACTTCTATAGAGCTCAAACGTAGTAAGTGTTCCGAAGCGTCCATCATCAACCTAAAAGGAAGCTCAAAGATTAAGTGTTCCGAGCGTCCTCACAACTTCTAGAAGAAGCTCAAAAAGAATGTTCCGAGGCGCCTCACAACTTTAAGAAGCTTCAAAGAGTAGTGTTCCGAGGCGCCTCACAACTTCTAAAGAAAGCTTCAAAGATGTTAGTGCTCCTAGGCGTCCTCACAACTCTAAAGAGCTCAAAGAAGGTTAAGTGTCCGAGGCGTCTCACTGGTCACTTCTAAAGAAGTTCAAAGAGTAAGTGTTCCGAAGGCCTCCTCACCTTCTAAAGAAGCTCAAAGAGGTTAAGTGTTCCGAGGCGCCACAACTTCTAAAGAACTTCCAAAGAGGTAAGTGTTCCGACGCGTCCTCACAACTTCTAAGAAGCTCAAGGTAAGTGTTCCGAGGCTCCTCACAACTCTAAAGAAGCTCAAAGAGGGTAAGTTCCGAGAGGCTCCCCAACTAAAGAATCTTCAAAAGTAAGTGTTCCGAGGCCGCCTCACAACTCTAAAGAAGCTGAAAAGGTTAAGTGTTCCGAGCGTCCTCACAACTCTAAAGAAGCTGCAAAGAGTTAAGGTGTCGAGCGTCCTTCACGGACTTTAAAGAAAGCTTCATAGATGTTAAAGTGTTCCGAGCGTCCTCACTAACTTCTAGAAGCCGTTCAAAGAGGTTAAGTGTTCCGAGCGTCCTCACAACTTCAAAGAACTTGAAAGAAGGTAAGTGTTCCGAGGCGCTCCTCAACAACTGTTAAAGAGCTAAAGAGTGAAGTGTTCACCAGGCGTCCCCTCATCAACTCTAAAGAAGCTCAAAATGAGGTAAGTGTTCCGAGGCGTCTCAAACCTAAAGAAGCTTGAAAGAGGTTAAGGTGTTCCGAGCGTCCTGCACAAAATTAAAGAAGCATCAAGAGGTTGAGTGTCCGAGGCGTCCTCACAACTCTAAAGAAGCTTCAATAGAGGGTAAAGTGTCCGAGGCGTCCCTCACAACTTTAAAGAGCATCAAAGAGGTTCAAGTGTCCGAGCGTCACCTCATACTAACTTCTAAAGAAGCTTCCAAAAGGTTTGGTTGCCGAGGCGTCCTCACAACTTCTAAAGAAGTCTTCAAAGAGGTAAAGGTTCCCGAGGCGTCCTCAACACTTCTAAAGAAGCTCCAACAAAGACGGATTAAGTGTATCCGAGATGCGTCCTCCCACTCAGAGAAGCTCAAGAGGTCAATATGAGTCCAGGCGTCCTCTACAACTGTCTAAAGAGAGCCTTCAGAGGTAAGTAGTTCGATGGCGCCTCACAACATCTACAAGAATGCTTCAAAGAGGTTAAAGTGTTCCGAGGCGTCCCACAACTTCTAAATGAAGCTGTAAAGAGGTTAACGTGTTCCGAGCTGGTCCCTCATACAACTTCTAAAGAAAGCTTGAAATGGTTAATTGTTCCAGAGGCGTCCCACAACTTTTAAAGAAGCTCAAGGAGTTAAGTAGTCCGAGCGTCCTCACAACTTCAAAAAGCTTAGAAAGAGGTTTGACAGTTTCCGAGGCGTCCTACACAGACTCTAAAGAAGCTGAAAGAGGTTAAGTGTTCCCAGCCCTCACAAACTTTAAAGAAGCTTTCAAAGAGGGTTAAGTGTCCGAGCTCCTCCCAATTTAAAGAAGCTTCAAAGAGTATAGTGTTCCGAGGCGTCCCAACAACCTTCTAAAGAAGACGCTCAAAGAGGTTAAGTTGTTCCGAGCGTCCTCACAACTTTAAAAGAAGCTCAAAGAGTTATTTCCGAGGCGTCCCTCACAACTTCTAAGAACGCTTCAAAGAGTTAATGTCGAGTCGTCCTCACAACTCAAAGAGCTTCAAGAGGTTAGTGTCCGAAGGCGTCCTCACAACTTCTAAAGACTTCAAAAGTTAAGTGCCGAGGCGTTCCGCGACAGAGCACGACTCTAAGAAGCTCAAAGAGGTAAGTGTTCCGAGCGTCCTCACAACTCATAAAGAGCTTCAAAAGTAGTGTCGAGCGTACCTCATAAACTCTAAGAAACTTCAAAGAGTTAGTGTCCTGAGCGTCACATCACAACTTCTAAGAAAGCTTAAAGAAGTTAA
>JABUQX010073043.1:15000-17500 GCA_015478945.1 Trachelipus rathkii
TATATATATATATATATATATATATATAAATATATATATATATATATATATATATCAATATATTTATTATATATATATATATATATATATATATATATATATATATATATATATATATATATATATAAAACAGAAAGGCGATTCCTAGCAAAGATGAACCAAATGTCGATCCTACTTTCGATCCAGTTGGCCACCCCTTCTATATACCATTGGGTATGTGGGTGCTTAGGTTTAACTGTATTATATATTTGTGTCCGATTAACCATTTTCGTCCTTTCAAGTTTCACTAACACCGAGAGTATTTCAGGCTTACTTTCTAGGATGCTCGTGGAATACTTGCTGTTCATATACCATACATACTACGCATTGCACACATACACTATTTTTATTCTTAACAAGAAGCATGATGGCTTTCCATATGGCCACGGAGAAGCATGGAGGGTTGGTTTTCAAGAAATCTCCAACCATCAATTATCATATGCCGTTAATATTTGAAGGCTTGCTCTGAAGAACGGACCTCTCTCTTTATTATTTTCTGTAATATTTGCAGTTTTTATTATATCTTCACTTTGTAGAAAGTTGTTACTTTCTATAGAGGTCAACTCCTTTTCTTAACAGAAATTCAGATGCTTGAGACTTCTAGCCTCAAACGTTATTAACATCCTTCTTTTTGTTTCTCCCTTTAATTTTACATAAGAACATAAGAAATAAAGGGACAGGGAGAAGTCACATGAGACTATCGAGATTGTCCCATTCAAACAAAATATATATACTTATTATATACGTTTCCATGCAACATTTACATTGTACAATCTGTACCGCACCCTAAGGCTTGTCAATATCATAAACAAATCTCATTATGCACACCACTACTACCAAAAGCAAAATTTATAGCTAACCTTACATTTAAGTCCCAGGTCTAAATCATTTATATATATATATATATATATATATATATATATATATATATATATATATATATATATATATATATATATATATATATATATATATATATATATATATATATATATATAGTATGAGGAATAATAGTGGCCCCAGCGCTGAAACCTGTGGGACACCACTCTACACTATTTCCCATGATGACTTATTGCCATTTAGTAGTACACACTGTCTTCTATTTCTAACCACACTACAAGCTTTAGTAAGTTTGTGATACCGGTAGTTACAACATGCAGTTTTACTTTAATAACAACTAAAAATCCGCCAATTTGGCGTAGTCAAAATATACTATGTGATGCCCAAACCATCCATATACCTATCCAACCTTTTCTCTTAAATATTGCAAGTGTATCACATTCAACAACCTCTTGCGGTAAACCATTCTAAAAATTAATAACCCTATTACTGAATGAATGTTTTCTTATCAGACTTCTTCTTCATTTCCTTATTGTGTTCCCTTGTATCCCGTCCATGGTCTACTATAAAGAATTTATTGGTCTCGGTATTATCAAAAGATGCAAATATTTTGTAGACTTGTATCATGTCCCCTCTCAGAAATCGTCTTTCTACAGAAAACATTCCTAACTCCACAAGCCTCTCCTCATAGCTCTTACACTCAAACCCAGAAATCATCCTTGTTGCTCTACATTGCACTTTCTCTAGCATATTATGTCTTTTCTTAAATAAGGGACCCAAACTTGTTCACAGTACACTAATACTGGCCTAATATAGCTATTATACAGCTTACTTATAACTTCCTTACTCTTGTAAATGACATAGGGATTTATTATACCTAGCATCTTATTAACATTATTCCTTGCTTCCAGACACAGATTACCTACTTTCAAATTACGGCTTATAATCACACCTAAATCTTTTTCTTCGTCTACGGACTCAAGCCAATCACCATTCTTACCGCAGTTAAATCTTTAATTTGAGTAGCCTAGGTGAAGAACTTTATTTTTACTATTAAAATTATTGCTTCTTCTCTGCCCACCCAAGAAGTTAATCAAGATCATTTTGAATCTTTATCCTTACCGAGGTAGCCACTTTGGTATCATCTGCAAACTTAGAAACCTTACATTTAGATCCCTGGTCTAAATCATTTATATATATATGAGAAATAATAGTGACTCCGGCGCTAAAATCTGTGAGACACCACTCTACAATAATTCCCATGATGACTTATTGCTATTTAGTAGTATTCACTGTCCTCTATTTCACAATCAGTGTTTAATTCAACCACGCCCCACTCCATCCAACTATACTATACATTGAAATAACTTTTGCATCAGACTTATGTGGAAAACCTTATAAGGCATATATGCTGACTATTTCACGCATTCTACTGGTAAAGACTGAAGTTACTGATTATCCATTTCGGGTATGAACTTGTTACTCCAAAATTTCATTGTTCCATGGGTATACCTCCTTTTTCAAAGCAAATGACCTTAAAGAATATATATATATATATATATATATATACATAGGGTAGATATATATATATATATATAGTATATATATATATATATATATA
>JABUQX010073043.1:27500-34484 GCA_015478945.1 Trachelipus rathkii
TATATATAATATATATAATATATATTATATATATATATATATAATATAATATATATATATATATATCTATATTATATATTATATATATAATAGTATATATATATATAATATATATATAAATATAATAATATATTCTCTGGAGATTACAAGATAGACACAATACAAAATAATTTCATGCAAATGTCACCTTACTACAAAAGCTTAATAGAAAACCAACCTACCAATTGAAGAATATAATCCATAAATAATAAAAAAATTTCTTTGGTCTCATTGTTAATATTACATGAAAAAGGACAAAATTGTCGAAAATTTGTAATCAGAATTTTAAATGTTTTAATTTATTAAAGTGTTTTTAATGTAGTGTATTGCCATATGTAACCTTAAAGCAACCCAGGGTATCATACCAACATAATAAATATAAGCGAGCATAGCTTAATATTACAGTGATAAATATTGGAACCCGATAAAAAAAGTTGCCATGAACTTCCAACTATATAATACATATGACAAATTCAAACGATCTCTAATAGCTACTAGTATTAAAAAACAACAATTATTGTTCATCAAAATTTACCAAAGAAACCTAGTCATATATATATATATATATATCTATCCGATAATATATAAGTATTTATATAATATTAATATATATATTATAATATATATATATATATATATATATATATATATATATATGTTAAATACCTATTATTCAAGTATATATATATAACTTGGAGATATATATATATATATATATATATATATATATATATATATATATATGATAAACATCAGGTGATGAAAGTACTCCATTCGACATTTCTTCTTTATTTGAACATATTGGAAATATACGAATAGGTTCTAAAAATATAAAAATATAACAAACTATAAATATATAAAAGTACAAATACTAAATGCTAAAAAATAAACATAATAATTATACATAATTGTTCCATAAATTCATTGAAAATAGATATTTAATAAAAAAAATATTATTTTTGGACTTTTTATTTATTTTTGTCCTTTTTAGCTTTTGTTTGAAAACTCATAGATGTTACTTATTTATATTAATATTATACCACATTCACACCAACTATATTACATACACACCAACTATATTAATACCTATAAAAAACTATTACCTTCTAATTTCTGATGTTTTGGATTTTCAGAATGGCTGAGATTAGGGTGGTGGCTTATATTACTCAATTTGTGGGGCTGCTGATCAATAAAGTTGCTTGAAGATGGCTCTATTAGCTGAAAATTCCTTTTTTGTTTCTTCTGGTTGAATTTTAGCTTGCATAGAGTTTCTTTGTTGTCCTCAGGTTTCTTCTGTAGCTTCTTTATTAATTGTTAGGATTTCACCTCAAAATTTTCTTCCTTGTAAAACCCTGGCTTTGGCTTCTTAAATAGTTTTGCTTTTAGGATTCAGCTTGAAGTATTAGTCAATTGCTTATAATTCCACCTCAATTGTTTCTTTTTCTTCTTTGTGAAATTAATAAGCTCTTGAATGAATAGATGGTACTAAGTGTTTCTTCAATTTCTTCCTAATGTTGATTGAAGTTCAAATTCTGTACTTTGCCTTTATTTGAGTTTCTGCAATAGCTTGTATTTGCTTGCAGTATCTCCTAATCTATTATTTTTTCTTAATATTTGGCTTTCTTTAGCTTTTATTCTATTTGCAAGCCCTTTTATGTTGCCCCACCTTCAATTCTGATTTCCTCAGCAATTTTCTTGTTTTGCAATCATTTTGCTTTTCTACTCTTGAAATATTTTGGTAAAATTTTGTAACCACAGTTGATGCTCATATAGTATGAATAGTAATGAATTTTCTTTAATTTTCCTTTTTTATTTTTTATTATTATTATTTTTTTTTTTTATATTTTAATACAAAATATAACATATTCCCCCTTTTGCTAAGAATATTAAGTTTTCTTGTTATTCTTAGTTTCCTTAAGTTTATAATTCTGTTGTCTTCTTGTTATAATCCTGCACTTTCTCTCAGCAAGATCAATTTTGTTATTGGTCTTTTCAAAATTGTTGTATTTAAAGTATTCTTGTCTTTATTTATTTTCACATCTACTATTCTCACTCTGTTTGAGTCATCTTTGTAAACTTTTACTATTTTTCCTAAATTCCACATATTTCTTGGTTTGAAGTCATCTATTAAAAGAACTAAATCTCCTTCTTTGTGTGATTCTTTTTCTGCTAACCATTTACTTCTTTTTTGCAATAAAGGGACATATTCTTTGATCCATCTTTTCCAAAACAAATCAGCAAGATACTGAACTTGTTTCCATCTTTTATATAAGTAGCAATCTTTGTCCTGAAATAATCCTGGAGGAAAAGTTATATTACCTTTAAGAGTTAGTAGATGATTTGGTGTCAAAGCTTCTAAGTTTTCTAAATCATTTGAAAATTCTGTTATTGGTCTATTATTTATAATGAATTCTATCTCACAGAACAAAGTGTTCAAGTTATCATCTGTCAACCTTATTGGCTGTTCTAAGAGTGAAGATTGTAATATATTTCTTACAGTTCTAATGTGTCTTTCAAAATGACCTCCTTTATGAGAACTATGAGGTGGTTGAAATATCCACTGTATTTCTTTTTGCTCAAAAAATTTATTTACTTGCTTACTATTCCAATTTTTAACTTGTCCTTTTAATTCTTTGTTAGCTTTCACAAAGTTCAATCCATTATCTGATCGGATCAATTTCACATTACCTCTACGGCTGATAAATCTTCTTAGAGCATTGATGAAAGCATCAGTATCTAATGAATATAACATCTCTAAATGTATGGCTCTGCTACTTAAACATGAGAATATTAATCCATATCTTTTTTCTCTTACCTTCCCTCTTCCCCTTACTACAAGAAAAGGGCCAAAGGCATCTATACCAATACTTGTAAATGGTGGTATATCACATTTTAATCTATCTTTCGGCAAATCTCCCATCAACTGCTGAGTTGGCCTTGTATGGAGCTTCCTACATATTATGCAATCTTTTAAAATCTTCTTAATACTTCTACTTGCTCCAATGATATAGTACTTCTCTCTTAAAGCATTTAAAACTGTTTGTTTTCCTAAATGCCCATTAATTCTATGGTAATGTCTCATTATTAACATTGTAACATGACTATTTGGCAAGATAATTGGATGTTTAAAATCATATGATACATCATTCAGATTTTTATTCCTCCCACCTACTCTTAATATTCCATTATCATCTATAAATGGTAGGAATTTTGCCAAAATGTGCCTCTTTGGTAAGGCTTCTTTCTTTTTTATTTTGTATTGTATATCATGAAATTCTTTCTTTTTTATTTTGTATTCTGCATCTTTAAATTCTGTGATTGTCATAGCACCTTTATTCCAGGCTTTTTTATGCAAATTTTCTTTAACTCTTAAAATCCATGCTACTTTTGTTTTTAATTTCATCCAATCTGAGACAGAATGTATGAGCTTGTCTGTTGAGCTTTCTTGGAGTTGTATGGCCATCACTGGTTTACTTTTTATAATTTCATCATTTTCATCATCTAATTTATTTTCTTTATTTTGCTCAGGCCATTGAGCTTTGTCTTTGTACAAAAATTCTGGACCAGTGCTCCATAGTTTATTGTTCAAAAACTCATTAACAGATATTCCTTTACTTGCTATATCTGCAATATTTAGCTTGCCTGGTACATAATTCCATTGGCTTATATCTGTTTGTGATCTAATATAATTAACTCTATTATGTACAAATCTTTTAAACCTTTTTGATTCATTTTTGATATATTGTAAAACAATTTCACTATCTGTCCAAAAATACTCTTTGTTTATTTATCTAATTCATTTTTTAAAATTTGGTGTATGTTGACAGCTAATTTTGGCTGCACTCAATTTTTTTTTTTGATTTAGTAAACAAAAATTTTTTATTTAATGTAATCAATTTTTTTTAAAAATACACTCAATGAACAATATTTCATATCTCTCCAATGAACCTATATATGGCTACTGCAAGCATACTGCAATTGAGACCATCTGAAAAATGTGTTCTACTAACATAAACACTTATACTTTTAAACAATTTTGGATTGTATGGCCTAACTATGGGACTTGAATCTTACTTATTAACATCATTTAAGGCCATTTTATGTACTTTTTTAAATATCTGATGGAATTTCATTATCCAGTTAAACTTTATCTATCGCATAATTTTGGAATACTTTATTAAAGCTACTGTACACTGGACTATAATCCTAGTGGGATCATATAATGAAAAATACAACTGCAGTATACTTCTTTTTGTCAAATTTTTATTTTGTATATCTACCCTAGCTTTCATTAAATCTATTTCTGGGTCCCAACTTAAGCCTAATACTTTTTGTAAAGGCAATTTATCTAAGGATAAGTTTATTTCTTTAAAATCTTTGCTTAAGTCTTGTTTATCAACATTTTCTAAAAATTTCTTTGAATTACTAGCTACTTGATGCAAATTAAAACCACTAATTTTTAAAAAATTTCTTTAACTTCTTTATAAACTGCTACAGCCTCATTTTCTGATTTCACAGACTTTAAACAATCATCAACATAGAAATTTCTAAGTATGGTATCTTTGGCTAAATTACTGAATTTTTCTGCTTCAATTACATTTGTAGTTTGTTTCAAAACATAATTTGCTATAGAAGGAGAGCTCACACTTCCAAATATATGAACTTTAACCCTATATTCTTCTGGAGTTTTATCTAAATTACCATCAGGAAACCATAAAAAGCGCTGATAATCTTTATCTTTATCAAGTACCTGTATTTGATAAAACATCTTCTCTATATCTGCTATGAAAGCATATTTCTCTTTTCTGAACCTTAAAAGGATGCCTTGTAGGTTAGAAATATAATCTGGACCTGTGAATAAACTATTATTTAAAGAAATACCATTGTATGGCAAAGCTGCATTAAATACTACTCTCAATTTTTTCTTTTGTGGATGGATTACACTATGGTGTGTTAAATAGAATCTGTCATTGTTTAATAATTCATGTTTCTCAATCTTTTCTCCATATCATTATTTTTATAACATTTGCCCTTTCTCTATTATGCTTTCCTGAACATTAAATTTCTCCTTTTTTTTAAAAATTTACTTTTTTTAATCGAAACACAGTCTTGCTATCCTTGATTTTTGTTTATTAGGAAATGCTGATTTTCTATTTTAAATTAACCAACTTGAGACGTATGCTGCATCCATGCTTATCGTGTAAGATCAAGATTCGCCTGCCAAACGCTATCCTCAACACTTTCCAAACTTGCTCAGGATTCTTTTCAGAAAACTCTCTTAAGCAATATTTTTCATAGTAAATTATCATCTTCGTTCTTGTATTGTGTTTTATAAAATGAATCTTAAGACTCATGAATGCTGGTAATACCAATCTGGTGTCGAATTGATATGATCTTCGAACCATACTTGATAAGATCTTCGAACCATACTTTTCACTTTCGTTTCGACCATTCTACTACTACTTTCATCAGTTATGTTGTATTTTTTTTCAACAAACTCTACTGGTTATTTTAATAATTCCATTTTTGATCTATAAATTGAGGGCACGATATTCAAGTATTCTAAATCCATTTAATATTCTTGATAGATGGACTTTCTTTTCTTCCATTTTAAAGGGCCATTTTTCTTTGCAGTATATATTATTTATGGTTTCAAATTTCCTCATCTCAATACATAGATTTCTAGATTATTTTAAGATATCATGTTTTTTATTTTATGTTGTCCATACATGGTAGTAAATCTATATCTTTCTGTGGTTTCATATATGACATACCTAGTTCTGCAGCTAAATTTAAATCCATAAAACATGCTGATGAATATGTATCTAGACCCATGTATGTCTTAATCACTTTATCTTTACCTTTAAGCTTAATTTTAACTGCTACTGCAGGATAAAATAGCTTTTTGTTACTTACTTTTGTCTGAAAGGTTTTTGTTTCATTACTTCCTGATTCTACTACCTCTACTCACTTATCTTTTAGCATCGCAATTCACAGTGAGTGCTGCTGGTGAGATATTTGACCCATCTTCCTGCTTTTTGGCACTATCTTTTTCTCTATGCAGAAATGTTAAATGTTGCTTATTACATTTTTCACATTTTTCTGGTCTTTTACAATTACTACTAAAATGATTTGATCTGAGGCACTTAAAGCATAATTTATTGTCTTTAATGAACTTTGTTATTTCATCTTGGCTTTGTTTTTTCTAGAATTTTACATTTATTTATACTATGATTGTCCTTTTTTACAAAATTGGCAAAACTGTGAATTTACTTATTATTATATTACTTGACTCTATTTTTACTATAATATATTTCTTCTTCTTTTCTATTATTATAATCCATATCGTATGTTATTACTATTTCTTATTATTTCTATGGTCATTATTATTTTTCTTTTTTATAAAGTGACTTACCTTTTTTTCACTTTGTAATTTGCTTGTTTTGGGGTTTTTGGTATCTGCCAAGTTCTTCCAACAAAGGTTATTCATTATTTCTTCGCTTCTTTTTTCAAAAACTTTGTACTGCATTATTGGGAAGCGTTGAATGTTTTGATAGAGGAATTAAATTTATATCTCCACTTTTCACGTTGTTTGTAGGGAAGTTTTTTTTAACTATTCTATAAATAGCACCAGTAGAGTTCAATTCATTCAATGGGGTAATATTTTCCATTGCATTATTGATAGAGTCTAAAAACAAAGAAAAATCTGCCATAGCTTCACCATCTTCATTCTTAATTTCATTCCAGTCTTCTAACTTTTTCAAATATGTATTTGCAATAACTTGCTCATTTCCATACTGTTTCTCGAGTTTTTCTATTGCCTTTTTATAACTTATATTTTCATCCAAATGCATACAACTTCTTACTATATTTTCTGCTTTACCTTCTGTATACTTGATTAAATAGGAAAGTTTGTTCATTTCATTTTCACATTTTCCTTCTATA
>JABUQX010073044.1:0-16313 GCA_015478945.1 Trachelipus rathkii
TATCGATATTTTGGACGTACAATTTTTATTATGCTATAGACCATATATATTATATTAATTTTTATATATATATATATATATACAAACACAACCAACCCCAATGACTATTAAAACCACATAGACTTCGATCCACATCAGATAAAAATTTACTTATGAAAATGCCAACATAACAACATTACTCTATTTTAAGTTCTTAGACATAACTTTTATATTATACTAGATCACAACACTAAGAACCTTCTTTAATTATCTAAAGTATTTTAGAAGCACACCTCCACACCCACATACAACATTGGTTCTTATATTATATATACCACTAACACGTATATATTATTTATATTATATTATAATATAATAATCATAATAGAAACATGCCAACAAGTCACACATTATCTGACTCTGTACTTATAACGTCGAGCATTCTAAATATGTATCTCTATATACTGCTTAAACCTAATACAAAGAAACAGAATTATTCTAAAAACACCACATTCCAAAACTAAAATATCCTTCTCATATATATTATTTAACAAAATGTGAGCATAATAATAAATAATAAGCAAAAAACAAATTCTACAGACATTAAATATATTACCTAAACACAATAACCAAAAAGACATATCATATCTACCATTTATTCCCAAAACATATAACTTATTTTAATATAATCGCATCAAATACAAAAATTACTTATTTCCCATCCTATATAACACTTACATAACTAGTTTTATCCGTTCATATATATATTAATATTAATAAATACTGAACAACACTTAAAATTCACAAACGTCGATATATAGTTTACCAATATGTATATTACAAAATATATATATTAAATTTATTAATCATTAATATTTATCGGTACCGTGGCCATAAATTTCAAACGCAGAAAATCCCTGCATAAACATATACGATCTAAACACACATAAATGAAAACTCTGTCTTAACTCTTACCAGAACTTAAACATACAACCATTAGTCTGTTGGGTCCTCTTAAACGATGTCCATCATTACGGTTAATATTTACAAACACATTTTTATATTTTTTTTTTATACAAAATTACAAAATAATCTGACAGACATATTCAGCATATACAATCTTACCTACAATTTCATACCGAGGCCTGACCTATACGGAGATTTCAAAACAATATAGACTTATTATACATGAAGAACAAATATCATGAAGAGTTCAGCATTTTTTATAACATTATATTAAATAATTATATCTTAGACACTACAACATCCTCAGAACTAAATATAATCACATAGAAGAAAGATTTTCGCCTTGTTTAATTGTCAAAAAGCTAGAAGAAGGTCCTGTTACTTATATATTATATATAAGACGAAGCTTCATGTAATATATAGTTATCAATTATGAATGTACATATTTTTTTAAATATTAAATGAAGATGCACTCTAAATCAAGGTTTATTAAATAATTCATTAATTATAATATATATTGTTATCTTTGATTATTATATATATATTATATATATATATATATATATATTATTATAATTATATTAATTTTATATTATATTTATATATATATATATATGTATATATAATAATATTATATATTATATATATATTATATATTATATAATATATAATATATTATATTATATATATATATATATTATTTCGTGGAGTGGACTGATTAGTTTAATGATTGCTCTATATAATTGTGAAAGAATTTTATCAATTTTATTAATTATGTAGTTATATATGTAGTGCTGTGTATTTATATTTGTTCATTATTGGTCTTAATTATCTGAACCTATATTATATTATTTATTTAATTATAATTTTATATAAATCATAACACTTTAGTAAAACAATTTAATTCAGAGTTTTACTGAGTAAAGTTTTTTCTTTAGCATCAGCTTAAGATATATATCATATTTTTATATTTATTATTCTTCTTTTATAAATTTAGTAATATATCTTATCTGTAGTTTACATGAAAGTATAAATATCATTTAATAGCTATATGAGTGGAGACAGGTTAACATAGTTTTTGTATGATATTTATTCATAATAAAAGTAATAGGCAAGTTTTATTTAAGCAGTTTTTTATCATGCAATAATACTTGAAACCTTTTTAAATGCAAGAGTGAAAGAAGACTTTATTGAAAATACTAGGATTATATACTCTACATCACTTTTTGAGAAATGTGTGTATTTATTGTCTTTTGTGTTAAATTTATATAGAGTATTAATTGATGTGATTAGTTAGTGGTGTGCCATATAAGGTAGATTGCTCATATATACGCGAGTGGCTTTCTATTTAGACATCATTTAAACTTAACTTCCCGTGGCTTTACACTTATATATTCAGAAACAATCCTTTATGTAGACCACCTATTTATATATCTCTAGATCTCCTAAACCATTTATACTCTTTGTACCATGGATGACTACAATATATAGCTACAGCATTTCAATTACCTCTATAACACTGATTAATTAATATATGCAATTATATCTTTATTATCGATAATTATTAAACGTCGAAAAGTATGAGTATATTAGTCATTATTAAAACACTTAAAATATACTTTTAATAAATAAATAATACGTTTTATTTTTATATTAATAATATAATTATCATTCGAAAGATGATTCCAATACTCTTTGCCGACAATATTGCTCTCATCCTTCCTATATTATAACAATATAAATCATTGTGCTTTACTTTATACTGTATAATCCTAACAGAACATATATTACCGACCATTTATTATGTGTTATATTACTTACTTACTTTCTCATTATGTGACTTTTAATATAGATCATTTAAATTATACTAGAAGTCCTTTATTTAGGGTTTCAACTGTATCATAACATGTAAAGTTTGTGTATTGGTGTTCCCATCTTCATCACTTGTTTTATTGTCGGTGGAGTGTGTAGGTGCGTTTAGTGTTCCTATACATTCTTGGCTCATGTATTCTACGAGTCAGTGGGGTCTAGATCCCTAGTGGAAGAGACTTATAACACTTCGAGAGAGAGTCGTCTGCGATATCACTTTGAACACACTTAACTTTCTTAGTGTCACTCAGTCACAATTCCACTTCGTCTCAAGTATAGTAGTTTTCCCGACTTTTGGGTGTCAGCGTTTCTATTGAGATACTCTGATCCGACGCATTTTGTATATTGCTATTCGAGTGCTTTTATATTTTTTTCTGTATCATATCAACTCTATCTGCCCTATCGTTTTGTTTTGTCTGCTATACTTAATATTTGTTCGTATTGAAATGAGATTGCGTCTCCGCTTCTACTACAAGTTAGCCGTTATGTATATTCGTAGTGACTGCTTAAATATGATATCGTGCACGCTTCAGTGGATTTACCTGAGCTCGATATGTAGGTACTGGCAGCAGTATTATGTGCGTTGAGTTCGAAGTATGAACACTAGCGGTTGTCGAGTACCGCTTGTCTGCTCGAGACACTCAAATTCACTGTACTTTCACCTCAATCGCATGGTTCTTCTAATGCTTGTTCTCTGTGCCATTATCAGGCTTAGAGACAGTCGCATTATACTAGGGGTGTAAAAAATATTTATCGAGAGGTTCTTACCTAATCGAGGTTGAGTTCCTAGCAATGATCTGCGATTATAGGTGACGTCTTTGATAACTGCGCTTCTTATTAGTACTTAAATCTAGACGAGAACATATCATGAGGATATAGATTACTG
This sequence comes from Trachelipus rathkii, assembly GCA_015478945.1. Lineage (NCBI taxonomy): Eukaryota > Metazoa > Arthropoda > Malacostraca > Isopoda > Trachelipodidae > Trachelipus > Trachelipus rathkii. The sequence goes on from JABUQX010073044.1 coordinate 3,701, forward strand.
ACTGACTATCCTTTTAGGATCCTCATCTTACTTCGACAATCTTCTGGCATCTTTAATCTCAAAAACATTCAGAGCCTAACACTTCTGTTAACAATCACTCATACTTTCTCCTGTTATTTATAACAGCTCGATGTGGATTCTGCTTTGCTAGTGTAATACTTGTATATACTTTATTTATATTTTTTTATTTATATATATATTATATATGCTCAATAACTTGATAATTCCAACTTCATTTGCCCTATCTATTTTAATCTCTCTCATAATATATATCTAATATATCTGAATACGTGTTCATATTTACTCTTCTCTACCTTACTATCGTTCTCACCGTATTTTATTTAATACATAACTATTGATATTATTTATAATATATATTATTATAATATATATATTATTAAGTTATAATATATATACTATATATATAGTATAATAATAATAAGGAGTAATGATTTAGTTATATAGTATATATAGGTATGAATATCAAACGATTTATATATATCATAGGGTTCTATAGCTTTATGTCCTGATAATGTACTATATTATGTAATCTGGTGTACAATGGGCCTACCTAAAATTCAATATGTAAACGTTAGGAAGGCCAGGTATGATCCATGATAAGGCTGATATAATCTAACATTAACCCTGAGGTTTTATAAAAGAATTTGACTTTCACGTTGCTAGTAACTATATAGGGTATATGCACAATACCCTCATGTCACACGTTTGAACTTGATATTTCTATTATTGCCTACTAACACTTAGCACTTATTCCACTCATTTTATGGAAAGTGCTCATAATGTAATCTCCTATTTCAAATATATTTTCGGAAAGAAAGTTAGTAGACCCGTCTGACCCTACCTAATACTTATCACCTAACTATACTATTATCTGTCTCACTGAGTTTTTTTATCTGAAGGGAACATTATTTCTGAGAGTTCCTTTTTCATACTCTCATTTATTCTTAAAGAGTTTCCATGAATCGTTTCTTTATAACCTAATTCATTTTGCTACGACACGCTTTCATAAAGTGTTTACTCTTTTTCTTTGTAGCGACTTTCGACGCTTCTTTTCTGGTCGATATTCTTTTTATTCTCTTTATATAACGCGGGATTTTTTGTTATGATTTTAACTACTTATGTACCATAAGGGAGGCTGTGTTGACTTGCTATCTTGATATTGAGTTTTCCACAGTTAGTCAGAAGGGCGTGCTGATTATAATATGGGATGACTGCAGTCACTTTTTACTTTTTTGACTCAGACGGTCCTGCATTCCGTTTCGGGGTTTCTGTCTCTGTCTCTTTTCGGGCTTACTCTAATATTTTGTTTCTTCCACATCGCCCTCAATATCGCTGTTGTCATACGCTGGAGGAGTCAAACTGATCTAGCACACTGTTTCTGTCATAGTGGTGTTCCTAAAGCAGGGTCCCGTCTTATCTCCTACTTTATTTCTACTTTTTTATTAATGATCCAATTTTTATTAACTCTATCCACTCATATGCCGATGACTCGACCCTACATTCTTTACTCATTGCAAATCTTCTCCCTCTTTTACTTTTAAAATTACTCTTCGTCTTATTCTTTCCGATTCTTTTCTCGCTGATCTGGATAGAATTTCCGGATGGTATTGTCTCAACCATGTGAAATTCAATTCTTTAAAAACCCAACTTCTTTAAATCTCCCTCACTAAGACACCTTCTAACTGTCCTCTCTCTTTCAATAGTTCCTAGTGACACTACGCCACGATGAGCTAAAGGAAGAACGTGACAAATCTTCCTGCGGTGAATATAAGATTCCACCAAGAAAGGACATGCCGCGCCCTTCCAGCTCAAACTCGGGCGTAGGGTCAAGCAGAGCACCGCACAAGGTGAAATACACTCAGTAAACCGGGGGATTATATTTTATTGATAAGACAAACTGCACTCTCCCTTCTCACACAGCAGTATCAATTAGTATTGAAAAAATACCTATTGAGTAATTCACCCTGCTGGGATTGAACCCAAGTTATAGCATGTAAACGCATATGTGCTTGACCACTAAACCACAATGAGCTAAAAGAAGAACGCGACAAATCTTCCTGTGGTGAACATAAGCACCCACCAAGACAGGACATGCTACTCCCTTCCTTTATCTATGCAATATAATCCCCCGGTTTACTGAGTGTATTTCACCTTGTGCAGTGTTCTGCTTGACCCTACGCCCGAGTTTGAGCGGGAGGGGCGCGGCATATCCTGTCTTGGGGGGTGCTCATATTCCCCACAGGAAGATTTGTCGCTTTCTTCTTTTAGTTCATCGTGGCGTAGTGGCCAATCACACACGCGTTTACCTGCTAGAGCCCGGGTTCAATCCCAGCAGGGTGAATTACTCAATAGGGGTAATTTTTTCAATGCTTATTGATACTGTGGTGTGAGAAGGGAGGGTGCAGTTTATCTTATCAATATATATATATATATATATATATATATATATATATATATATATATATATATATATATATATATATATATAGGGCATATATATTGTAATAGGAGAAGTTTTAGAATATATAGATAAGAATTTAAGTTTACTTGGTCTCAGTTTAATTGAGTTGAAAAGTATTTCAGTTAGGAGAGAGTGAATAACATTTATTATTATTATTGGTGACAAGTTTTGACTTAGTGTTTCGAATTGGATGGTCCAACGATTAAATTTAGGTATTGTTAAGTGATCTGTTCAGAAGAGCAAGAGATTGCATTTTCAGAAGTTTGTTTTCTATGTATAGTTGGAATCCGATAATACGGGTAAGGATAAAATAGTTGTTTGCGTTTAACCTTAAATGTTTAGTCTAATTTGAAATAAAAAAAACTTAGCACTCGTATCATACTGTTATTATTATTATGGGAGGGATCCAACACCGGCTCTAGCCGAGCCAATAACAGTGCTAGATCCCAGGTATATTAATCTCATCTTCAGGTAAACCTCAAACGCGCAAAACCTAATAATCGGCTTACCCGAAGGTGGCAAGATGATGGTGGTTGTAAAGGGTATGATTTATAAAAAAAATATCTTCCAAAAGCCAATTTATGAATTAATTTTTTATACACCCTATACGATCAATATTTGAACTCAGACTGAATATCGATCGGTATAACGTAATGGGCAAGTTTCTTATAGTTATGATTGATGCAAATATCGTTGCATTAATATCGATATAATATCGAACTTTCGATTTTTATGAAGATAATGCTATTTAAAATTTTCTTTTGCCTTTTTTGGGTATGAATTTACCTGAGTTTATGGTTTTCAAACAAAAACAAGTGTAGCATGGTGTTGAAAACAAGTATGACTATAACATATTAATCATTAATTTCGCCGAAAATAGTTGAAGAAAGAGAATTAAAAGAAAAAAGTCATTACTTTGAAGCATCATTTTTTTACATACATAAACTGCACAAAAAAATCTTAAAAAGAGGAGCTCAATTTGTGAAAGACGCGTATGGCAAAGAATTCAAGATTGGAGCAAATTCAGTGATAAGCATGGGTCTTTGCGAATTCCTAAGCAAAGGATATGGAAACTTTATCCAAAACTTTGAGATCTACTAGGAATCTCGATCACCTTGAACTGAAGTAATCAAGATCCTAGAGACTAAATCTTGAATAATATTAACATATCCGACGAAAAGTTAGTCTAAATCACAAACACTGCCCTTTTACTAATATCCGGAAAAGGGGAAATAAGAAGTGGGAAACGTATTAAAAAAATGGGTTCTAAAAATGTCCAGAGGTCTCAACATTAAATCACAATCCTATACGAATGAAAACATGGCGGAGGGAAAATTCAAATATTAACTCATCTTCAATAAACAAAAAGCATGATAAGAACCCAAATTAGGATGACATTGTTGGCTAGAACAAGTCCTAATGAGGGGAAGATGAATTTCGCCATAAGGGTTATATTTGTCCAAAAATATTCTACTCTAAGCTGCATTTTTAACTGACTCTTGTAGATGAAGTTCTAAACGTTGGGATTCGGAACTTAAGCAAAATGGATAGAATCCATTGGAAAAGCAGCTGCTATGATAAGGAGTGCTGATTGACAGCGAAGCGACTTTTTTAACGAACGAGTTGACCAAACAAAGTGGTTTCCAATTCGTAATTTGTCTAAAAACCAATTTAATAAATTGTTTTCTTTAGAAAACAATTTATTAAATTGGTTTTTATTACTAAATTAATAAATTACTAAATTAATATGAAAAGGTAGGTAAAACAGTCATTTATAATATATAAATTCAAATATATGTATAAATTTTTTTCTTAAAATTACTAAATTAATATGAAAAGGTAGCTAAAACAATCATTTACAATATATAAATTCAACATTGTTCTAAACAATATAATTTATTTACAAAAATAGCCAATAAATAATATGGCGGCATTTAGCATCAAACCACGTGTTGATAAGTGGATCTATTTAATGCGGTAGGAAATTAAATAATAAATATTACTAGTAAATTACTAGCAATATTATTAGTAAATATATTTTCAAATGACCAGAAAGAAATTCTGATCTTTTTGATATAAAATCCAAGTCTGTACTTGGAGTGAAAGAATCAAAACTTTGAAATTTATCAAACAAAATTAAAGGGGTTAACATGACCAAATAAATGACCTTCACGAGTACATTGGTCAAAGATAGTTATACAGGTTGAAGAAAGAAATGCAGATAGATTAATTTTAACATCACGACCTAGAAAAAAATCGTTAATGGAACCGATGGGATACTGTGGAAAACTGCAAAAACTTTGATTGCAAAACTTTGTTAAAAATAAAAATGCCTAAATTCCACAGCGTTGATTGTTTCACTTATAACTAAGTAAATACATTATGTATTGACTTCAAATTTGAAAAATAAGATAGCCCAATATGTTCTCAATCCTGGGTGAAATTTGTTTAAATTTGTTTTTATTTGTTTAAACATTTGGTTTTAACAAAAAAATTTATTCTTTTCATGTTTATAATGTAAAAAATTTGCATTTTTAACACTCTAAAGCAGTAAATCAGTAAATAACCACCCAGCCATCAACCCCTCCCCACCCCTTCCACCCCTCCATGATTATTGATCTATTAATCTAATTATCTACTGTCTATGGATAAGTCATATTTGTGTATAAGACATCATACACAAACTGTTATTTAGTTTTTTATTTATTTTGTTTAAAAATATTTTTTTACCAAAAAATGTTTATTCTTTTTTATGCTTATAACTTAAAAAATTTGCATTTTTACACACCCTACTAAAAGTAGTAAATCAGTAAATCAACCTCAACTCCCACTCCACCCATCCCACCCATTCATGAAATATTGATCTATTGATCTATTGACCTATCTGATTCAAGTCCTATTTTGTATAACATAACACAAAACCTTTTATTATATTTATTTATTTTGGTTATATAAAATTTATTTTTAACCAATTTTTATTCTTTTTCGTTATAACTTAAAAAAATTGCAATTTTAACACCTAAAGAATAAATCAGTAAAATCAAGACCACTCTCACCCTTGGGATGGTGTTGGTTTGCCTTGATCTATTGAATATTTGGGTTAGGTTTAATTCCCTTAGGTTATTTTGTATAACAATAACATTAGAATCTTTTATTTATTTTTATTTATTTTGTTTAAAAATATATTTTTTTAATTAACAATTTTTATTTTTTTTATGTTTTATAACTTTAAAAAATTGCGTTTTTACACTCCCTACAGCATTTTAAAAATCAGTAAATAAACCATCCCCCTAATCCCTCTCTACCCTTCATGATCTTATTGACTTTATGGATTAAGTCACATTTCGAGTATCATTTTTGAAAAAAAACATTACATAAAAATAAGTTCTTTATGTACTGACCAACGATTACATGCTAACGTAACAACATATTCACATTAATAAAGCTAACATAGCATAACCTGAACTAAAAATATAATGTTTAACGACAAACCTTACATACCTTACGCAAAAATAAACTGCTAGTATTAACAAAGTTCCATGCTTAACAACAGTAAATAAACTAATTATTGCACAGCTCGACGTTCCTGATTCACACTTTTTCAAACATATCTCTAAACAATTGTTAATTTTACATTAACATAGTAATGTTTAACAAAAATTTATCATAACCTTACTATTACTTTTTTAGACTCCAAAGCTAATTCTATAAGGTACAGAATAAACTTAGGGTCCCCTGAGACCTCAATTCAACCTCTAATAAACTAGAAGCTAAATTACTCCACCTATAATCTCAAAATCTAAAAAGGTTTTAGATCGAACTTTAAGTTCCATAGGATGTAGGTCACAGCTCAGTAATATAATTATTATTAAAGAATTTAAGTTTAAGGACACCAAACAAATCGGTGAACTGCTATAAGAGAAAATACGAGAAAAGGAGCTTACCGTATTTTTATTTGTATATCTGAAAAATCGTGAACCGTTATAAGAGAAAATACGAGAAAAGGAGCTTACCGTATTTTTATTTGTATCTGAATAAATCCTGAGGTGGTGTTTGATGAGTTACTTTATCACATAAGGAAACAATAGAACGTTCTTCGCCGTGCACGGGAGCAAAAAAAACTTATGGCCCTTATCAATACGACCTTCTTCCATGAATATTGGAACAATACTTTTTGTGTGTTGTGCAGGTCCATTTACGTTCTTCTCACATAACGTCATCAAACCTCCGGATAGAAAGAATTGCGTCATGAGTGGTTTGCCTTCTCTTTTGTCCTCCTACCCCGCTCCCTCATCTCCTTTTCCTCCATAACAACTCACCAACCTTTTTTTGTCCATATTTTATAACCTCCTGGTGGCAAAAGAAAAGAAAAAGTGATGATTTTTCTTTTCGCACATCTGGCAAAAATTGAGAAGGCCAGGAAGAGGATGAGGACCACTTAAGATAATTAAGGAATTGATTTTAGAGTTAATAGAATTAAATAATCAATTTTAATTATTATATTTATATCACCTTTCATGTGAAAGAATTAAGAATTTTAGACCTGAATTGAGTCTTTTTAAGAATTACAAGAATTATAAATAAATTTTGTAAAAGAATTTTTATGGGCTTAAGACAAATTATGTGTAATAACCAATAAGATATTTTAATTTGTTTATGACTAAAAGTATGTCATAAAGTAAAGTATATTTAATGTATTAAACACTAAAAATTATTTAAACCTAATATTTAAAAATATATAGAAAAATCACACAAAAAAAAAGGTTGCATTTTTTTTTATTTACGTCTATCCTCACCTTAATTGTGTGAAAATTTAAATTATTCCCTCTCTAATTTTGCCCTTTAGGAAAATATTAGCCTTATCAGCTGCTGCTTTTTTTGGGCGAGCTGAATTAATTAATGGACTATCTGAAGGAACTGTTGGAGGTATTATGTCTACATTGGGTATAGTTTCATTAGGGGTTCTCTGTGTGGTTTCTAATGGTTAAAGAAGTGTGATGTCTCTTGTTGTTATTATTTCTGTGGCTGTTTTCAACCGAGCAGCTCTACTAACCCCATCTTCTCCTGTCAAGAGTTCTATAACTCTACCTAGTGCCCAGGAAATACGTGGAGTTGTATTATAAATTAAGACAACATCACCTACTTTAATAAGATTTTCCCAAGAACCAACATTGTCTTTGTGAAATTGTCGCAAGGACAAAAGATATTCGTTTGCCAACCTATCTGTGAAGTGTTTTTTGGCTTTCAGACGATTTTTAATTCTTTCTATGAATTGATCTCTATCGACCTAAAAATCTATATCATCCTGATTTATTTCTTCAGGCAATCCTACATTTGACCTACCCTTAAGAAGATGGTTAGGGGTAAGAGGTTCTGGCGAGATAAAATCACTATTTGCATGGACTGGATCGGGAAGGGCGGGAGCTGAAGGGAACGGGCAAAACCCACGTCGGTTTTAGAGGAGTCGGGCAGGAGGAAAAATCCACCAAAGTGCTTCACTCCCGCAAGGAGCATAGTCGGGAGAACGGGAGATGGCGGGAACAGGGTTTTCTGCCAAGGGTTGCTCTTAGAAGGGAACATAGCCACCGCGGGCCAACGAGCAGAGTCTGATACTATATTGGATCGAACCTAGTGATAGCTGCACTGGGTGGCGAGTGTAACACGTTGGAGCTTCACCAACAAACTATCGGAAGGCCTAGAAACCCTCCGCCTCGTCATCCGCGGTAGTTGCGAAGTTGGCTGTGTCGAATTCACCACATAGTAACAATTTCTATTTTTATAACTTATACAATATTTTGTATTTCTGCCAAAAGAGTTAACAGTTCAAAGAAATTAAGGTGTCTAAAACCTACTGATTTTTAAGACAATCTTTAACTGTTTTAATACAACGTTTCCATATTGACCCATGCATGGACATTTTACAAGTATATATTTTCATTTAATGTGATTCTGTTCTAAATGGGAAGGATTGTGGACTTTGATAAAATTTGATTTATTAATTTCTCACCTATTTGAAGATAAAGGGCATTATCTGTCCATACAATTTTGGGGCTATTATGTCTCGCACAAAATCTTCTAAAGGCTGCCAAAAAGGATTCAGCAGTTAGATCCTCAACTAAATCTAAGCTAATTGCCCTAGAAGCTGAATAAGTAAATAGAATTATATATACTTTTATTGTACTTTTATTAAAAGTTACTGTTATACTTGAGGTGTAATCAATTCCTGTTGAGGAAAAAGGAAAGTCTAAAGTTACATTCCACAGGAAGTTGTGAAAGATTTGGGGTTTTAAAGGTATGTGAATGGATCATTTTACAAATTACACATTCTTTTAATATAGATTTGATGGTTGCTCTACCTTTTGGGATCCAATAATTTTTTTAATTTCTGTTAAGATGTGATTAACACCCATGTGGTATAATTTAATATGAATATTTCTAATTAAAAGGAAGGTAAAATGAGAATCTCTATGCAATAATATAAGATTCTTAGAGGCAAAAGAAAGTTTTGCTTTCTCTATCCGACCTTTACATCTTGTGATCCATAAATAAATTAAATTCAGAAATTAGTGGAAGGTTGGAATCAGGCTTCCATTGGGCATATTGTTTGTAGCCAACATGGTTCCTTAAAAATGTACTTTTGAACTGAAGTAATCCAGTAATATACAGGAGTTGGACCACTATAATTCTGTTTCCTACATTTATAAATAAATTTGAGGGAATAGCCAGTGATTCTAATTAATTTATTAAAATTTGAATAAGAACTAAGGTCCAATAAAGGATCAGGTTTTGATGGTAATGAAAAAACTTTACCTAAATTACACATGATTGGGGTCTCTTTCCAATTGTTAGGACCCTGTAACAATTTTGGTCCCTTAAACCAGGCCTTATTATTCTTAAGTAGTTTAAAACTAATACATCGGGTAATGTAATTTGCAGGATTACAGTTAGTGGCTACATACCTATAATTAATTTCGCAATTTGATTTATTGATTTCTTCTAATCTATTTTTGACAAATAAATTTTTAGTTGTAAATAAAGTACTTTGATGTAGCCAATTTAAACATACTTGACTGTCTGTTCATAAAAATATTTCAGAAATGTACACATTACTTAATAATTCTAACAGATTTTGGATAGGTTTTACACCTAGGCATATGGCTAATAATTCTAATTGAGGTATTCTTCTTTTAACTTTTAAAGGTACAACCTTTCCTTTTGAAAACAGTAGGTTAGGTTCTAAGCCCACTAAGTAAGCTACATACCCATAATATTGCATACTTGCATCTGCAAATACATGCAAAGAATGATTTGTGTTTCGAGAACCTATATACCTATTGATTTTTATTGTTTGAATTTTATTTAAATCTTTTGCCAGGTTTTGCCAATATTTAAAATTATCCCTCGATAATATTTCACCCCAACCTATTTCTGTTTTCCATAAATTTTGAAGAAAAACACGAGATCGTATATTGGAGGGAGTGAAAAATCCTATTGAGTCAAAAATTTTGGATGCTTCTGATAAAAATTTTCGCTTTGTATTAGCATTAGTATTTAAATCATATGCTTTTTGTAATAATTGTATCATAGTCTGCTGAATTTGAATCCAATCCCCAACTCAGTCCCAGAAGTTTTATAGGAAAAACTCCACTATAGCTGAGTTGATCACTGTGAATTAAAGAATTAAGTAAATTTGAATTTGAAATCCACTCAGCTAACCTAAAATTTCCTTCTGCATTATTTCTTTTGACTGGATGTAGATACTATTTAATTCTATTTCAGTATCCACAGGCCCTATCAAATTATCTATATAAAAGGAATTTTTCAGAAACTGCAAAACTGGAGAATCATTAAAAGAATTAAGATGATATTTAATTGTTAGAGCCAATATACAGGGTGAACAAGTGGCTCCAAATGGGACAACTTTATACCTATAAGTGATGATTCCTTTAGAGGGATCATTTGGCTCTTTATACCACAGAAATCTTAAGTGATTCCTATCATGTTTTAATTTTAATTGTATACTTAAGAAAGCTTTTGCAATATCAGCAACTATGGGCATATTTGTCAAACCTAAAATTAATTAAGACTTTGACAAGTTCATTTACCATATTAGGCCCCTGTACCAGACAATCATAAAACTAATTTTATTTTTATTTTTTAAACCGCAATTATATACAACACGTAATTTAGTTGTTATGGAGTCTATTCTATACACTCCTATGTTGGTTAAATAGTGATTATCTTTTAAGGTATTAGTAGGAACCTCCTCTATAAAACCTCTCTCTAAATGGTCTTGAAACATCTTATTATATTCATTCAAAATACCCGATAGTTTTAATTTATTATAAAGTTTACCTAAATGAGATTTGACTACAAAATAATTATTTAAAATATTTGGATGTGGAATTTTCCAGGGTAGCTCTACATGATACTTTTCATTTCTTTACAATATAGTATCATTAAAATTTTTAATCATTACTTCATTTTCTGTTGTAGTTGCGGTATCTAAGAACCAATAGATTCCAGTACCCATAATCTCTCTAAACAATGATCTAGATTCTCATTTAAAGAAAGAGAAGTTATTATATTATTTAGAGAAATATTAATAGAGAATGACTCATTAAGCATTAAATAATAATTTTCGGGAATGTGTTTTATGTTATTGCTTTGATTGGCATTATTTAACTTATGTGAGGCCACAGACTCTAGTCAAATATCAGAATTGATATATTTTTTTAAACCACCAAACAAAGCGATACCTTCTGTTGTTTGCAATGCTAAACCTTTATTTATTTTAATAGTACCCAACACAACTAAATCTAATAAATCTATTCCAAGTAAAATATTTATTTTGTCAATTAGGTCACCTTTTATTTCTTTATCTGTCAATACATAGGTAGATTTTAAATTTTCAACAAGCTTTGAAAGACCAGGAACATGACATGAACCCTTATAGGGCTTATTTACTACAATAGCTTGAATTTTGTGTTCTTTATTTCTAATTTTTAAAGTTAAATCAGCATAGTTCCCATTTATTTCACATTGAGGCCCTACAAAGGGAGTTACTGACACAGTATTGGTTTCAGTCAAAATAGGGATTTCTAACTTTTTTAATAAATTTTTGTTCACAAAGGATTGTTAGGAACAAGTGTCAATATATGCTCTTACTGGAAAAAGAGCCTTTATTAGTTTTTAAATCAAGAGTCCTTGTAGGCAACAAAAGAGAGTTACTACTCTGTAAATCATTTAACAGCACATTACCACTTTGTAACTCTTTCTACTCTTCCTTTTTTTTACATTATTAATTTTATTTTTAGGATTATTATTAGAAGATATTAGACCTTTGGGACACATACATATTACATGGTCCTCCTTATTACAATTTTTACATGGAATTTTACAACTTAGTATAACAGGCTTTGGTATCATGTTCACCTGTACAAAGAGTACACAAGTTTAATTGACTGCATCTTTGCTCCCGGGCAGTTTGGGTTTTATAAACTTCACGAAACTTAGAGGGATATTCCTCTGAACAAAATTTACATTTAAATTGGTATGAAACATCTGTTTGAATGTTTGTAAGGAAGCCATATTTTCTCCATTTTCATTCTTTTTATAATTAAAATTTTCTCTCTTAGGGGATTATTGTTTATAACTTTTTTTTTGTTAATTTTACAAACTTGTGGTCTGTTCTTTATTAGCCTTAAAACTAGAATTATATAAAAAATCAAAATAGTAGGAAAATTATTATCTCTCATTTCCTGTAAAGTAGGATAAGTTTTATTAAGTTTTTGTTGGAATAATTCCCGTACTACTTAGGGAGTTTTTCTAATATTAGAGGACAAATTATCCAAGATGAGCTTTTCTAATATCTAATTTAAATTATTGAAGAATCCTGTCCCTAAGTAAACATCTACTTCACTATCCAGGATTGAATTTAGGAACATATGATTTGTTACAATATTTTATTTAATTATTTAATCGGTGTTTTAATTTTATTTCTTCTTCATTTTTATAATTAATTAACATAAAATAGCCAATGCTGGTAGCATAATAACTATCATCAATAATTTGTAGATGATTCCATAATTTTAAGCAAGGACCTTGCACAACTTAAGGAGATAAGACAGA
>JABUQX010073045.1:12500-17500 GCA_015478945.1 Trachelipus rathkii
ATACATATATGGACAAAGTTACTTAATGCCCACACGGAACGGGAGCTCGGATCAAAAAAATTTTTTCACACAGGTAGCTTCTATGATACATAAATAGATGTTCTAGGGGCGAAATGGATTTTTTTTCAAGAACAGGAGGTCGGAGCCGATCCGGAAATAAGGTAGCCGTCTGAATTCTAACTATCGTCTAAAGCTCTCACCTGTATTCTGTCTAAAATCTTTTGGAAACTCTCAGCACATTTCCTGGATCATCTTGAGTCTCATTCCCTCCTTTCAGATCACCAGTATGGCTTTTGTTGTTCGAGATCAACTGGTGGCATTCTCTCCTGTCTTACCGATTTATGGTCTTCGGCCCTTAGGGACTAAAGGGGGTCTTCTGTGGTGGTGCTGGATATTTCCAAAGTTTTTGATCAAGTGTAGCACATGTCCCTACTATCCAAGCTCCCTTCCTTTCGGTTTCCTCCTCTCTTTGCTTACTTTTATGTCTAACTTTTCTTTTAGATCACTCCATTTCGGCACTTTGGATGGAACCTCTTCCTCTCCTATTAATGTGGCGTTTCCTCAAGTTTCTGTAAGCAATCTCCTACTTTATTCTTACTTTTAATTAATGATCTTCCTCATTTGCACTTCTAACTCTATTCATTCTTATGCCGATGACACAACTCCCCTTTCTCCTTCCCATCTCAAATCCTCTATTTAGGAGCAAGACTTGCTACTCGACTTTATCTATCCGATTCTATTATTGCAGATTTGGATGGTATTTCCCGGTGGGGTCGCCAGAACCTTGTAAAATTTAATTCTTTAAAAACTCAACTTCTGAACATCTCTTAAACACCTCCCAACTTTCCTCTCTCTCTTTCGACGGCTCTAACGTTAACATAAACAATAAACTGTCTTGGAAACCTAAGGTGGTCTCAAAATAAACTGGGGGCTCTGTTCACGCTGCGAGAATTTTTTTCTTCCGAACAGCTGCTCCAGTTATATTAAGGGTCTTATCCGCCCTTGTATGGAGTACTGTTCTCACATTTGGGGTGACTCAGTGTCGAGTCTAAGGCTAAGAGAGTAATAAGCTGTCCCCTACTTTCTAACTCCCTTGACCCGCTATCTCTGCGACGTGACGTTGATGCACTATCTCTTTTCTATAGGTGCTACAATGGCAAGTGTTCGAGGGAACTGTCCTCACGCATTCCATCACCATTGCGTCGCCCTCGTAGCACAAGGAGTGCCACACTTTCTCATCAATTTTGTGAATATTGGAAACCCCAGGCGCGTTCGCTGTGGTGCCTCCTCCTTTCCAGCCACTTCTCTTCTGTAAAACTCTCTCCCTTCATGTTTTTCCTGCTGTACTTAATCTCCCTCTTTTTAAGAACTCTATCTGAACTTACCTCAGAGACTTGCGCTAGATAGGGGATTGGGTGGGTTATACTATTTTTTTGGTTTACAAGAAATGAATCTCTAGTTTTGAAAAAAAAGGTGATTATTTAATGGCTGAAAGCATTGGAAATATGTTCTCTGTAGAAAGGATATTTTTTTAAAAGGAGGGGAATGATTTACAAAATTATCTCTTGATGATGTTTAGGTAAGTTTTCATTAAATCCTAACGGTTAACAAGAGTTCATGATATAATAAAAACAACAATGATGGCTTCTAGAATAGTTTACTTCAGGATGATTAATAGTAACTCATTTTCACTTCTGTGTAGATGAAACAATGTATAAATGATCGAAACGGTGTGTGATTTATCTGGCAAGCTTAAATGGCAAAGAATAAAAAGTTGATTATATATACGACTCCCATAATGAAAAAAAAGGCATAATACATAATATTAGTTTAAATTAGCTGAAAATTCTGCACGCAGACACCTTCAAATATCACAGGAAAAATGAAATAACTTTTGTGTACTAAAAAACTTTTATTCTTTCCTTTTGCATTTACAAAATGTGATTCAAAAGTTAATGAGATCATAGCAAAAAATAATTCGGTAAAAAAAACATGCACAAACAAAATATATATATATATATACTGTATTTTATATATTATAATATAGTATAAACATATAGATATATTATATATATATATATATATAATATATATATATATATATATATATTATACTTATATATATAGTAATATATATATATATATAATATTAGTGGGACCAGACTGTCCCATGTAGTACAGAAGTAAAATTATAAATGAGAGTTGGTGATGTGATGTTGAAAGATAGGCCGGACTAAAATATAAAATTGTTCAGTTATATGCCCACAACAGGGGCACTTCAGAGGAGGAAACTAGATTTATGGAATGAATGGAAGAAGAGGTGGGGATGGAGGAGGAGGGGGAGAGGTGCGTATTGATGGGAGATTTCAACGCTAAGAGTAGGAAAGAGAGAGAGGGATTGGAAAAGAAAAAGAAAAAAAAAAAAAAGTATTGGGACATTTTGGAAGAAGAGACAAGAAATATGGAAGGAGAGGCTTGATCGATTTTTTGTGTGAGAAACGATTAAAATAATGAACAGTTTTTCAGCATAGAAGTGGCATAGATCTTTACGAGGTTAGATGGAATCAGGAAATCGCAAACAATTCGATCAAAATCGGTGATTAGTGATGAAAGTCTCGATAAAAGGATGTAAAGAATGTAATGTGATCCCGGGAGTGTCCTTGGATTGCGGAATCATAGAGCTGGTGGGCGGATATGAATAATTAAAAGGGGTAGGGAAGAGTAAATGAGCCAGAAAGCGGGCAGTGATCAGAGTGGAGAAGTTGAAGAAAAGAATCGAGACGAAATTATGAACGAGAAATGCAGGAAAACCTAAGGAATGGAGAAGAAAACGAAGACTGCAGGATGTCATTAGGGAAGTGGCAGAGAAAACTCTTGGTAAAAGATGTGTTGGAGGTACTAGGAAGAGACATACACCATGGTGGAACGAAGTGAAAAAGCATTAAGAAAAGAAACAGGAATATGAGGAAGTGGCTGAAAGAAGAACAGCGGCAAGGAAGAATGGCAGGAGAACCTAACGAGATGCGGGCGAAGGGAACAAAAAGCTATGTAATGATGGGAAGGCGTATAGAAACCAAAAAGCGTAACTGAATATAAAAGATAGAAACGGAGAGATTCTTGTGAGACCGGAAGAAAGAGATGATAGATGGACCGAATACTATGACGATCTGCCTAAATGTAATACAGAGAACAAGAAGGAAGATAGTTGCAGATAGACGAGGGAGGAGGAAGGGAGGAGGAAGCGGGGAGATAATGGGTGGAGGAATATGAAAGACTATAAACAAGGAATGAAGAAGGGTAAAGCTCCGGTGAGGAAATGGAGTGGCTGTGGATTGGTGTGGAGGGAGGAGAGGAGCTGAGAGGGAGAATCATCAGTTTGATGAACAAGTGATGGAGAGAGGGAAAGGTGCCGGAAAGGTGGGGCAAAGCAATAATAATACAGATATATAAAGGTAAAGGAGATGCAGGAAGCTGTAATAATTATAGAGGTATTTCATTGATGGACCATCTGGCGAAAATATACGAAAATTTTGGAAGAGGAGGCTGAGAGAGAAGGTAGAGCGAGACCTCGAGAAGAACAGTAGGGTTTTAGAAGAGGAGAAGAACGATGGACCTTTATTCACTGAGAATGGTCTCGGAGAAGATGCTGAAATATGGCAAGAGATTCTTTGTAGCGTTCATCGATCTGCAAAAGGGCATTCGATCGGTGTCAAAGGGAAAAAGCTCAGGAGAGCTTGGAGAGGCATTATGGAGTGAAGGGTGATTAAGAAGGCGATAAAAAGTATGTATGAAAAATGCAGCTGTAATGTTAGAAATGAGTGCGAGAACGATAGATGGGTTGAGGTGAAAACAGGAGTGGAGCAGGGGAGTGTTTAATGCCCTGCTTTTTTATATTATATTTAGGACGTGGTTGATAAGGAAAGTGAAAAGAAAGACTGGGAGATTTGAAGGGACAATAATGGGCATATGCGACGATCTGCATGTTGGAGCAGAGAGAGGAGACGACTTTGAGAGGTGGTGGAGTTGTTTGCGGAGGAGTTATAGGAAGCAGGAATGAAGATGAACATACAGAAGACAGAGAAATTAACAGTAAACGGAGGAAATGAGGAGGGGATGAGAATGATGGGGAGAGAGGGAGGTGAAGGCGGTAAATAACTGCAATTATCTGGGGCGTTTTTAACAGAAGGGGGAGGAAGTGAGATGAAGAGATTAACACGAGAACAGGAAAGTATGGATTAAGTTATGAAAGCGGTATCCCCATGATGAAAGATAGAAACATTGGAATAGAGTTAAAAAAGTGATTCTTTTAACAGCATACTGCTCCGACATGCTGTACGGAAACCTGACAACAACGAGTAAGAGAGGAGAGTAGAATCAAACGGCGGAGATGAGGATATTAAGAACTATGATTGGAAAGAGTAGAGAGCGAATAGGATGAGTTATTAGAGAAGATATAGGGGTGAAAAAGATGACACTGAAGATGGATGTGGGGAGATTGAATGCGTGGGACATCTGGAGAGCGATGGAGCAAGAGAGAATGCCGAAAAGATGGGAATGGGACACAGAGTGCAGAAGCCAAGGGGAAGACATAAGAGATGGGCGATCGGTGAGGATCTCTGGAAAAGATGTCAGCTACAAAATAAGAGCTTCTGAAGAGGAAAAGGAATATGCAGGAGAGGGATGTCGGGAGAAAGATGCTTGCGCGGCTGAGGATGAAAATCCTTCCTGGGAGAGGAAGTAAGAAGTATAATAATATATATATTATATTATATTATATATATAATATAATTATATTATATAATATATATATATATATATATATATAATATAATTATATATATATATATATATATATAATATATATATATATTATATATATATATATATAAATATATATATATATATATATATATATATATATATATATATATATATATATATATATAATTAGTATATATATATATTTATATATTATATATAAGATATATTATATATCTATA
>JABUQX010073046.1:5000-7500 GCA_015478945.1 Trachelipus rathkii
TCTGTCTAAAACTCCCCTTATTCCCCCAATCATTATCAGGAGGCTCATATATGGCTAAAAAGTAAAGAGCTAAAGGCTAAGACTAAAAAGTTGTAAGACATAGAATACTAATGACAGGGGACGGCTTTCAAGTTTTTACCAGAAAATACCCTTCAGAGTAGGTTTGGAACTGTCTGTTTTTCTCCTATATCTAAGATTTGAATATTATCCCGCAAACTCCAAATATTAGTTAATGGGGACACTTTGATAGGGTTTATATTTTGGAAATTCTTTGATAGGTGTCATTTCTATATGAAATACAGAGGCTTATGCTTCAGAAAGTTAATCAAACGTATTTTACCACCGTTAAGAACCCTCATTACACAAGGTATTTGGAAATTTGTATCAACTTCCTCGTTTTAGAGGCTCTTTCTTTCAGCCACTTCTCTGTGAAATTTCTTGCTGTCTGTTTGTTCTGCTATATCTAAGATTTATGTATCTTAAAGTTTGCGTCTGCTTCCACCTGAGAGTTATGTATTAAGTTTGACGCCGGGTGTGTGCTACCTTTTGAATTTTATCGCTGCTTGCTTCGCTGAAAATACTCTTGAATGGTGAAAATGTAATAAATAAATACTCTTGAACTTCTTGATTAGAGCATGTCACAAAATTAAATATATATTTGGAATATATATATGTATATATATATATATATATATATATATATATATATATATATATGTAAATCTGTACTATATATATATATATGTGCCATATATCAAAAAGTCAGTTACATCTCGCCTGCTGGTGCCCTGTTAAGAAAATACTGAAGGTTCTTCAGGTGGCCCGACATTCCTTAAGTCTGGAATACAAATTGGGTTCGAACGCCATATGAGAAGCTCCGCTTTGTTGCAATGAAGATAGTGGTAAGTGATTAATATATGACTTTTATAACCACAAAATTATATATATATATATATATATATATATATATATATATATATATATATATATATATATATATATATATATATGTATATATTTCTATGTATATATATATATATATATATATATATATATATATATATATATATATATATAT
Source organism: Trachelipus rathkii (assembly GCA_015478945.1). NCBI lineage: Eukaryota > Metazoa > Arthropoda > Malacostraca > Isopoda > Trachelipodidae > Trachelipus > Trachelipus rathkii. Next base: position 6,079 of record JABUQX010073046.1, read on the forward strand.
ATATATATATATATATAAGTGTTAAAAACCACTGATGCAGCTGAGATTTGGGGTGATTATAGGAACTGTGACTTTAAAGACTATTGAGAGAACATGTTTCAGCAAATTATTGCCAGTATCCTACGTAAGTTTATTAAGTTTATTTTATTTTTAAAAAACATACTAATGCAAGTATAGTATTGCTTTTAGGGTACATAATATAATTTAGAAGATAAGCCTGTATAAGTTTTGATGTATTTCAAATAGTGTAACATCGGAAATTTCGATACCAAACCAATAATCTAAATCTATTGAGTAAAATAAATATGGATTCTAAAAATTATCAATATGCTTCTGACCTGACAATACATAATGAAATATTTACTTAACGGGCGGTGCTAACCTAAGGAATGCTATATAATATATCAATAGCTGCTGTCCTAAAAATACCTAAACAACAGTGCTAACCTATACAAGGTTGCTAATTTATCATTAAAGCTCATTAAATCGATATAAATAAATATATTGCATAAATATTATAACTAAAAATAAAAAATGCTATTGATTTACATAAGAATTTGCTTTATTTAACTAAGATATTATTTCAGGATATTGATTACATAATATGTACTAGGAGATCTCGTTCCTCATAATATCTGGAAAGGTAGTAGAGAACAACATGTTCAAGTAATTAAAAATATGACAGATATAATATTGCAATACTTCCCAAATACACCCGTCTACAGTGCCATTGGTAATCACGAAGCTTATCCACGAGACAGGTAAGTTAATATTAATAATTATTTATTATTTATTACTATTATTAGTTATTATTAATTAATTTGACTAAAATGAAACTAAATTTATAAGTACGTAATAATTAAAGTTTTTTTTCACAAAATAAAACATTTAAACTTTCAGTTTTCCTCCACCGGAAGTACCTGAAGTGTTTTCAAAATTTGGTAATCAGTGGTTATACGACGCCGTCAGCGAAACTTGGGAACGCCTTCAGAAACAACCTTTGCCTTCAACAGCTCGCTATGCTGGTTACTATTCAATCCTAATCCGTCCTGGATTTAGACTGATTTCCATTAACACAAACTTTTGCTACATTTTAAACTGGTAAGATATTTCTATTTTTAAATTAAAAGGTAATGCAAGAAAATGTTAAGTAATGGTAAAATAAGATAATTCTATTATTATTATTATTATTATTATTATTATTATTATTATTATTATTATTATTATTATTATTATTATTATTATTATTATTATTATTATTATTATTATTATTATTATTATTATTATTATTATTATTATTATTATTATTATTATTATTATTATTATTATTATTATTATTATTATTATTATTATTATTATTATTATTATTATCATTATTATTATTTTTATTATTATTATTATTATTATTATTATTATTTATTA
>JABUQX010073046.1:10000-25000 GCA_015478945.1 Trachelipus rathkii
TTGAAACAAATGATTGAGAAAATGAGGGAAAAGAAGAATAAATTGTATTTAGGTTTTATGGATTTGCAACAGGCGTATGATAGAGTTAATAGGAAGGTTTATGGCAGGTGTTAGTGATATATGGGGTTGGTGGTAGGCTTCTGAATGGAATCAAAAGTATGTATGACGAGAGTGAAGCGTGTGTAAGAATAAATGGTGTCAATGGTGATTGGTTTAGGATTAATAGCGGATTAAGACAGGGTTGTGTTATGTCTCCTTGGTTATTCAATTTGTATATATGGATGGGGTTATGAAAGAATTCGAGGTGGGGATGGCAGGAAATGGTGTTAGAATGGTGGAGAATGGAGATGAGTGGAAGGTGCCCTACCTATTATATGCGGATGATTTGGTTCTGTGTGGCGAATCTGAAGAGAGTTTGAGAGGATTGGTAGAGAGATTTGGCAGGGTGTGTAAAGGAGGAGCTTGAAAGTAAACGTGGATAAAGTAAGATTATAGTTGTGAGTGAGGACACTCCTCAGTGTGAGTTATGTTAGATGGTGAGCAGCTGGAACAAGTGTCTGAGTTTAAATATTTAGGGTATATGTTGGATGAGAAGGGAACGGACGATGCAGAGTGTAGTAGGAAAGTTGTGAATAGCAGGAAGGTGGCTGGTGCAATTAAATCGTTGGTGAATGTAAAGGACTAAGTATTGAGTGTGCTAGGAGGTTTTGCATGAGGGTATGTTGTTACCTGTGTTATTGTATAGTAGTGAGACTATGGTCTGGAATAAGAAGTATAGATCTAAAGTTCAATGTGTTCAGATGGACAATCTTAGGGGTGTGCTAGGTGTGAGAAGAATTGATAAAGAGAGGAATGAACGTATTAGAGAGTGGTGTGGTGTGAAGAAAGGGGTAAATGAGAGAATAAATGAAAGTATGTTGAGATGGTTTGGTCATATGGAAAGGATGAATGATAGTCGGTTGGTTAAGCGGATGTATAGTGGCGAGTGTGTTGGGAACCGACCGGCTGGGAGACCGAAGAAAAAGTGGATTGAGTCGGTAAACGAATGTTTGAAGGAGAGAAATGTGAGCTTGGTAGAGGCGAGAAGAAGGTGCATGACAGGAGTGAATGGCGGGGATTGTGAGGGGGTATGGTTGTGGCCCACCTGGGCCAAGGGATGAACCCTTACATTGACGATCTACCATAGTGAGGGTCCATCGCTGTCCCGCTCTAGGGTGGATTTTCTGACTGACTGCGATGGCTTCCCACTAATTAATGATGGTACTGAGGGGGCGGTAAGGCTGGGCTTTCTTTTCGACTTGTGTCATGTTCTTCTACTGCTTTTCTTTTCCGATGCCCGTCGCGCACCTTACTCCCATTCTTGGGAAAATATAAGGAAGATGAAGAAGAAGAAGAAGAAGATATATATATATATATATATATATATATATATATATATATATATATATATATAAATATATATATATATATATATATATATATATATATATATATATATATATATATATATATATATATATATATATATATATATAAATTTAATAAAAAATAAATATATATATATATATATATATATATATATATATATATATATATATATATATATATATATATATATATATATATATATATATATATATATATATTTATATATATATATATATATATATATATATATATATATATATATAGATATATATATTTAAAGTTATAGAATTCTCTTATATTTTATCTTTGCTAAAGAAATAATTAGTTAATTACCTTTTATTTATTTAACCACTGAAAAATATTACAATATTTAAAAAATCATACAATAAAAAAACAATTTTTCTTTTTTTTTAGACCAAAATAATGATCATCTTTTTAATTTACTAAAAGTAAGAGTTTGAAGCAAAATTATAATTTTTAGATGTTCATAAAAAATGACTCTTAAGTTTGTAGATTTTAAAAAGCAGTAACATTTCTCCGTTTCCCCCAGGTGCATCCAGTTTTTAGGAGAATAAATTGATCCTCAAATTCTGAAGAGTCTTTCACTTTCCACGGAAAGGGGGGGCGAGCTTAAATATTTTCTAGCAAGGACACCCAAATGCTGAAGTTCCCTTTATTCGATGACCACCATTATAAGGGACTTCCTGAATTTTTAATAAGTTTCCTTATTTTTATATTGGCTGATTTCACTTTTATAACATCTTCAGTTTTTTCAATATATGTGTCTTTCTCCTTAGGAGAGTTTCTTTGCTGTTTTTAAAGTCTTTTTCTCTTTAAATTCCGAAAAACAACTTTCAAAACTGAAGTTACAAACTTAATATCGATATCACTTATTCTGTCAATAAATGAGAAAAATCTGAAAATTGGTTTAAAGTAGTGGAAACTGTTTTCCTTTCCTTTATACAACATATATCTTCCCACATCCATTGCTTAAGAATATCTTCCACTTTTATATTGTTATAATCATCCTCAAGGAATGTAATTTTAAAGCGTGGATCAAGATAGGTAGCAAGCACAAGATTCTTATCAGTAAAGTAAATGCTGAATCTATTTTTTACTGAATTTTTCCATGCTGATACTATAGACCCAAGTCCCTCAAATAGTTCTTTTCTGACTCTTTTCAAAAAAACTGCAAATCACTTTCATATTTGGGATTATTGCCGATGCTATTGATTCCTTGTGGCCCAATAAATTTGTACAATCAACAAAATTTTTAAGTATTTTTAGCAATTTTTCAAGAACTTTCCATTGTTTTGAATGATACAGATTTTGAATGATCACTGCAATATGAAATGAGAGCCGTCTTTTGTTCAAAGATTTTTGAAAGCATATGATACTGGCTATTACATCTGGTTTGTATATCCTGAATAAATCTGTGCTGTGGTAAATTAAATCTAGTTTGATATTCTTCATACTTGGAAATAGCTTGAGGCGAGTGATTAAAATGACCTACGATTTGTTTGCATATATTTTTTTCCCGTCTCTCTCTTCAAATATGGCATCATTGAGAACTAGTGTCAAAAAGTGTAAAAAGCAAGGTAATTTCTGGAATCCTGCTTGTGTAACTCCTGCAGCCATATTAGGTGCGTTATCCCTTACTATAACATGAATTTTATTAGCAGAAATATTGAATTCTTCCATAACATTTTGAAGACAATCACTTATATTAGATGCTGTGTGAGATACGTGAAAAGGTGAAACTCAAAGGATAGCATTTATATTCAATAGCTCCAATTATTACAAACCTACAAGGCAAATATTTCACTGCTCACTTACGAGTTCACGGGTATATAATTATCAAAACATATTACATAACATGATTAACGAAACATTGCCAAATGTCTGCCTGTCTGAAAATCCTAACATGATATCTTAGGCTCTACGTAAAGATGCGCCGCTCAATCCAGTTTTCTTTAATTAAATAGAATTCAGGAAGAACTGAAATTAAAAATCAATACGGCAGACCTCGAAATATTGTCTTTGAAATATCATAAAGATCGAATGATTATTTTCAGATTGTATACAAAAGAATCGGTCAAAGAATCCGGTATAATTTTGATTTCGATTCCGATTCAAATTCCTGAAAAACAGCCAGTTCCGCCGATAATGATGACGGTTCATTGATCGTCCCATCACTAATATATATATATATATATATATATATATATATATATAATATATATATATATCTGTAATAAAAAATAATAATAATATATATATAATATATATATATATATATATATATATATATATATATATATATATATATATATATATATATATATATATATATATATAATTATATATAATAACATATAATAATAATAACATATATATATAATAATATATATATATATATATATATATAAAAATATATATATATATATAATAATAATATATATATATGTATAATATATATATATATATATATAATAATATATATATATATATATAATATATAATATAATAATAATATATATATATATAATATATATAATATGTAATATAATATAATATATATATATGGGTTCAAATGACCTTCTGGCCAGTTTCAGTAAAGTACAGTTTCGAAGCAGATGTCGAAGCAGGTGACTTGAAAACTGTTCCGAGATGTCTTTTTGGAGAGGCGGATCGGACTAGTAGTAAAGCCTCCTGTATATTGTCTAACGGCGACGCTCTTGTCAATGGTTCGTGTCCTGGCGCGAGTGAAATTTTTTGTCTTATTGTGCGTTTCTCTCAACGAGCATTTTGTGCGCATGTCAGCGATCGCAAAGCTTTGGTCCGGCTGCCCCTGTAACCCATGAGCACCCCTGAAAAATGCCGTGTAGCCCCAGAGGGGTTCCAACCACCTTTCTGTTTGATTTATACTAATGGCGAGTTTCGCTTGGGATATCAAAAGCAGGAGTTAAATCTTCAGAGATGCGCTACTTTTTGGGGAGGCGCATCGGACTAGTGGAGAGCCTCCCGTACATTGTCTAACGGCGACGCTTTGTTGTCGATGGTTCGAGTCCTGACGCGAGTGAATTTTCTTATTATTGCAAATTTGTCGCAACAAGCATATTGTGCCCATGGCATGGCCGTTGACTTCGGCCAGCTCCCGCCCTGCGGCAGCAGTTCGCTGATGGTACCGGGCTTGCCCCAGCTTGTGTTCATCCTTCTGTAGATTTAAATAAGGTAGTGAGTTTCAAAGCAGTGATATCAGAGCAAGAGATTTGAAAACTTTCGAGATGCCTTTTCTTTTTCTAGGGAGGTGGATCGGACTAGTGGTGAAACCACCTCTACATTGTCTAACGGCGACGCATTTGTCGATGGTTCAAGTCCTGTCGCGAAGTGAAATTTTTCGTCTTATTATTGCAAATTTGTCCCAACAAGCATGTTGTGCCCATGTCGGCGTTACTTGACTTTGGTCGGTTGCTCCCGTAACCCAGGAGCACCCCAGAAGAATGCCAGTGTGGCTGGCGGAGGTGCCAATCACTACGTCTGTGAATTTAAGTAAGTGTCGAATTTCAAATGATATTGAAGCAAGAGATTTGAAAACTTCCGAGATGCGTTATTTTTCTGGGAGCGGATCGGACTAGTGGTAGAGCCTCCTGTACATTGCCTAACGGCGACGCTGTTGTCGATAGTTCGAGTCCTGGAGCGCGAGCGAAATTTTTCGTCTTATTGCAAATTTGTCGTAGAAGCATGTTGACGCCTGTTGGCGTTAGTTGACCTTGGTCCGGTTGGTCCTGTTACCCGCGGGCTTGAAGAGATGCCGTTGTAGCCCAGAAGGGGGTCCAGCCATCCTTCTGTGGATTTAGTAAGTATCGAGTTTCAAAGCAGTGAAATAGAAGCTTAAAAACTGTAACGAAATACTTTTTTTTCTGGGGTGTCGGATCTGACTAGTAACCTCACTTGTACATTGTCTAACCTTGCTGTTGTCGATGGTTCGAATCCTGGCGCGAGTAATTTTTCTTCGTTTTATTAATGCAAATTTGTCACCCAACAAGCATGTTGTGCCCACCGACGTGGTCTTGGCTTTGGTTGGTTGCTCCTGTAACACGGGGGAAAACTAGCAGATTTAGCCCCAGGGACAACCACCCTTCTATGGATTTGAATAAATATCGTAGAAGAAATTTGAAAACTTCCTAGTTGCTTCTTTTCTTGGGAGGCGGATCGCAATAGTGGTAGAGCCTCTGTACATTGTCTAAAGGCGACGCTGTTGTCGATGGTTCGAGTCCTGGCATGAGTGAAATTTTTCTTCGTTTTATTATTGCAAATTTGTCGCAACATGCATGTTATTGCCCATGTCAACTTTATTTGACTTTGGTCAGTTTGCTCCTAGCAACCCAGGACCACCCAAGAATGCCGTGCATTCAACAAGTGGGTTCCAACCACCCTTCTATGGATTTAAATAAGTATCGAGTTTCAAAGCGGTGATATCGAAGCAGGAAACTTGAAACTGTAAAGAGATACCTTATTTTTTGTGGTGTCGGATCGGACTAGTGGTGGAACTTCCTGTACATTGTCTAACGGTGACGCTATTTGTTGACGGTTCGAGTCCTGGCGCAGAGTGAAATTTTTCTTCGTCTTATTATTGCAGATTTGTATCGCAACAAGAATGATGTTTCCATGTCGGCGTGGCCTGAGACTTTGGTTGGTTGCTCCTGTAACACGGAAGCAAACTAGCAGAATGCTGTGTAGACCCAGTAGGGGTTAAAAAACACCCTTCATGGTTTAAATAATTGCCGTTTCTAAAGCAGGGGATATCAAACGGGAGACTTGGCTTGTTCCAGGAATACCTTCTTTTCTGGGTGGCAGATCGACTAGTGGTAGAGCCTCATGTACATTGTCTAACATGGAGACGCTGTTGTCGATGGTTCGAGTCCTGGCGCAGTGAAATTTTTATATCGTCTTATTGCAAATTTATCGCAACAAGCATCTTGTGCCCATGTCGGCATGGCTTGACCTTGGTTGGTTGCTCCTGTAACCCAAGAGCAACCCATCAAAACCGTGTAGCCCTAGCAGAAGTTCTACATCTATACTTTATATCTGTACCTCATTCCAGACCATAGTCTCACACTACTATACATTAGTACAGGTAATAGCATACCGTCATGTAAGACCCTAACACACTCAAGACTTATTCCTTTTGCATCCACTAATTTAATTGCACTAGCCATCTTCCTGCCATTCACAACTTTCATACTTCATTCTGCATCATCCGTTCCCTTTTCATCCACCATATTCCTAAATATTTGAACTAAGACATTTGTTCCAACTGCTCTTAACATAACTTTACACAGAGAACTATCCTCTCAAAACCAGAACCTTACTCTATTCTACGTTTACAAAACCCCTCCTTTTATACACCTGCCAAATCTCTCTCTACTAATCCCCTCAAAGCTATTTCAGATTCGCCACACTAAACTTAATCATCCACATATAATAGGTAGGGCACCCTCCACTCTCTTTCATTCTCCATTACTATAGATATTACAGGTCTCAAAGGTGAATTTTCTGAGTTTTTGTGTATTTTAGGCAATCCATATATATATATATATATATATATATATATATATATATATATATATATATATATATTTTTTTTTATATAAATATATATATATATATATATATATATATATATATATATATATATATATATATATATATATATATATATATATATATATATATTATGAATGGGTTATATATATATATATATATATATTCTTTTTCAATTGAATCAATTCAAGCCTTTGATATATTTCTTTTACAACTCAAAAGAAAAATAATAATTATTTTTCTCAGCTCCGGCTCAACTCAAACAATAGTTCCAAAAAAAAAAATAATAATAATATACTTTTCTCCGGCTGGCAATAAATTTTTCACGTACAAAAATATTTTTTGAAAAAATTTATGCAAAGAATCTGGTTCCGTTTCATACTCCAGCTGCGGCTCCAGATCCGGCGTTGGATATCCGACTAAGGTTTCTACACTATTTGAAAACTGTTTAGCACGTCTTCTGGCAATAAACTTTTCACAAAAAAATATTTATAGGAACAAAATTATACCCAGAATCCGGTTCCGTTTCCGACTCCGGATCCGGATCCAACTAAGGTTTCTGCACTATTTGAACATTGTTCAGCACGTCTTCCGGCAATAAATTTTTCATCTAAAAAAATATTTCTTGAAAAAATTTATAAACAGGATCCGGCTCTAACTCCGGCTCCGGTTCCGACTCCGGATCCGGATCCGACTAAGGTTTTTGAACTATTTGAAAATTAGTCAGCGAGTCTTCTGGCAATACATTTTTCAACTAAAAAATATTTCTTGAAAAATATTTATATAAGCAAGATCAACTCCGGATCGGATCATCAAAGTTCTACTATTTGAGAATTATTTCTTTTATCTTTCAATAAATTTTTCCACCTAATAAATATATCTTAAAAAAAATTCACACCCAGGACCCGGCTCCGGGTTCGGCTCCGGATCCGGCTTCGGCTCCGGATCCGACTAAGGTTTCTGTACAAATTGAAAATTGTTCAACACGTCTTCTGGCAAAACATTTTTCGCCTAAAAAGATATTTTTTTGAAAGAAATTAATACCCAGGATCCGGCTCCGGCTCCGGCTCCGGCTCCGGCTCCGGCTCCGGCTCCGGCGACACCGGCTCCGAGCTCGGCTTCGGCTTCGGATCTGACTAAGATTTCTGCACTATTTGAAAATTGTTCAGCACTTCTTCTATCAATAAATTTTTTCACAAAAAAAAATATTTCCAGAAAAAAATTCATACGGCTCTGACTTCGACTCCGGCTCCGACTCAGACTCTGGTTCCATTTCAGTTCTGCACTATTTGAAGAATTATTCAGCACGTCTTCTGGAATAAATTTTTTATCTAAAAATTTTTTTCTTGAAAAAAAAATTATACCAAGGATAAGGCTCCGAATCTGATCCGGATCCGGACCGGACTAAGGTTTCTGCACTATTTGAGAATTTTTTTCAGTACGTTTTCTGGCATTAAATTTTTAACCTAAAAATATTTTTGAAAAAAATTCATACCCAGGCAAACTCTGACTCCGAAACAAACTAGCTCAAGCTTCTGACTCAGCTCCGGCGTCTAATGCCAGCTCTGACTTCTCTTTCGGCTCGGATCACGGCTATGGTTTCTGAACTATTTGAAATTGTTCAGTACGTCTTCTATCAATAATTTCACCTAAAAATATATTTTTAAAAAATTCCTACAGGATCAAGCTCCACCTTCGGCTCCGGATTTGACTAAGGTTTCTGAACTATTTGAAAATTGTTCAGCGTCTTCTATCAATAAATTTTCACCTAAAAAAATATTTTCGAAAAAAATCATACTCTGGCTCTGACTCCATCTCCGACTTTGAATCGGCTCCGGCTCCGACTCCAAATCCGGATCGGATTAAGGATTCTGCATTATTTGGTGTTCAGCAGTCTTCTGGCAATGGTTTTCATCTAAGAAAGAAATTATTTCTTGAGAAAAGAATTTATATCAGGATCGTCTCGAATCGGATCCGGATGCGGATCAGGTCGGATCGCGGACCTGACTAAGGTTCTGCACTATTTGAAAATTTGTTCAGTGAGTCTGCTGGCATTAAATTTTCAACTAAAAATATTTTTGTAAAAAAATTCAACCGCAGGCTCCGGCTCCGGCTCCGGCTCCGGCTCCGGCTCCGACTTCACCTTTCGGCTCCGGATCTGACTAAGGTTTCTGCACTATTTAAAAATTATTTAGCACGACCTCCGGCTCCATATTTTTCATATAAGCGGCTCCGACTTCGACTTCGGCTCCGACTCCGGATCCGGTTCCGACCAAGGATTCTGCGCTATTTGAAACCTGTTCAGCACGTCTTCACAACAAATGTTTCATTTAAAATATTTCTTGAAAAAATTTATTCCCAGAATCCGGCTCCCGCTCCAGATCCGGATCCGGGTCCCAGCTTAAAGGTTTCTGCACTATTTGAAAATTGATCAGCACTTCTTTCTTCTGGCATAAAATTTTTCACCTAAAAAATATTTTGAAAAAAAATCAAACTACAGCACCGGCTCTGACTTCGGCTCCCACTTCAGCTCCGACTCGGATCGGATCCGACTAAAGATTCTGCACTATTTGAAAATTATTTCAGTACGTCTTCTGGCATTAAATTTTTTCACCTAAAAACCATTTTTGAAAAAATTGCACCAGGCTCAGCTCCAGCTCCAGCTCCGACTTCACCTTCGGCTCCGGATCTGACTAAGGGTTCTGTACTATTTGAAAATTGTTCAGTACGTCTTCTGGCATTATATTTCATCTAAAAATATATTTTAGAAAAAATCCAGGATCCAGCTCCGGCTCCGGCTCCGCTCCGGCTTCAGCTGCTCAAGCTCAACTTCGGCTGGCTCCGGATCGAATAAGGTTTCTACTGTTGAAAATTGTTCAGCAGATCTTCTAAAAAATATTCTTCGAAAAATCATACTCCGGCTCCGGCTCCGACATCGACTCCGGCTCTGACTTCGGATCCGGATCCGGATCCGGATCCGACTAAGGATTCTGTACTATTTGAAAATTGTTCAGCATCATCTGCCAATAAATTTTTCATCTAAAATTATTTCATGAAAAAAAATATACACGGGCTCGGCTCCAGCTCGCTCCGGCTCCGGCTCCGGCTCCGGCTCGGCTCCGGCTCCAGATCCGGCTCGGTTCCGCCTCATTATTGTCTGAGTAAAATCGAAGAATGAGCTAGAGGTTGAGAATATGAAAAAAATTAGATTTTCTATATTATAAATAAAACATTTTTTGATCCTAAACCTGGAATTGCAATTTTGACTGGAATTGAAATTTTTTAGTTCGACACCTCTCTAAATAAATTTCTTTATCTAAAATACCATTTATAATTTTTAAAAAATAATTACACCATGATGTTCAGGAGGAATTTTTCTACTAATTCAGATAATAAAAAAAAAATGTGAAAATTTTGATTTTGCTTTTAAAAAGTAGTCTCCCCTTAAATTAAATACAGTAATAAATAAATAAATAAAAAAACCTTAAACAACAACAACACACAACCTACAATTGGTAAATATATATATATATATATATATATATATATATATATATATATATATATATATATATATATATATATATATATATATATATATATATATATATATATATAATATAAATATTCGTGAATGTATATATATATCTATATCTATATAAATATATGCGAATGTCAAGGCAAATATTCGGTCCATCTCTAATATATATATATATATATATATATATATATACACTGCAAATCTGAGAGTGTAAAAATAAACACTCCAAAGAAAGTGAAAAATATACTACTTTTTCGAGCTAAATTGACGTACTTAAATACATCATTTAACTATTCGACATACGGTATTTAACTCCCAAAAAAGAGTTCGTCCGGCGCATGCGCATTTTGACCAAATATGATTCATATTTTATACGTGATTTCGTGATTGGCTGCCCAGCATTGTTTTCCCTCCAAGCCTCCATAAAGTGTAAAGTGACGCGCAATTACTAATGTAATAATTATACTTAATTTTGTTTGTATAGTGACTCACCTAGTCTGCTGATTTTAATTTTATTAATTAATGAAATATCCCGTTTATAAATAATTAATTAATTAAGATCATTTGCTAGGCATATGTAGGCTAGTTTTTCTCTAATCTACCATAGGCCTATAAGGGTGAGCCTAAAGCAAAAGTTGAGACAATATAGGCTAGTCAAATGTTCTCAGCTTGATTCCTTAAAGAGAAGCACTAAAAATAATGTGTTCTGATTTTTATTTTTATTTTTTTTTTATTTTGATCAAATTATTGGTGAAACTTATTATATAAATAAATAATTAATTAATTAAGATCATTTGCTAGGCATATGTAGGCTAGTTTTTCTCTAATCTACCATAGGCCTATAATTACAAGGTGAGCCTAGAGCAAAAGTTGAGACAATATAGTCAAATGTTCTCAGCTTGATTCCTTAAAGAGAAGCACTAAAAATAATGTGTTCTGATTTTTTTTATTTTGATCAAATTATTGGTGAAACTTATTTTATTTACAATAGGAACGGGAGGTCGGATTTGAAAAACTTCTATGATACCTAAATAAAAGTTTTTGGCTGGAAATGAATTTTTTTTTTTTTTTTCAAGAAAGGGAGGTCGGATTTTATTTTTTTTCGCAGATAGCCTCTATAGATGACATAAAAAGTAAAAAAAACATATGCATAGCCACGGGGGTATATTTACGGGGGGCCGAGCAACCCGTACCCCCCGAGCCCATGATTGTGTGGTTGAAAACAAAAAGTAATAAAACCTTTGGGCCTACAACATTAATTTATGTATCATAGAGGCTATCTGCAAAAAAGTTTTTCCAATCCGCCCTACCGTTCTTGAAAAAAAAAATTAAAAACCTAAAAAATAAAAATGGTAATTGTTACCCAGAGGGTTGTCACCCCCGATTTTTATGAAAATCACAGGATATACTCTAAAAAAATAATAATGAAGAATAGTGAAAACGAAAATTGTCGCTCTCTTTAGGAAAAAAAGTTACAGCCCCTCAAAGTTGTTAAAAATCCCATAGACTTTTCAATATTGATCGATCCAGGTTAGGTCTCATTTCAGGCCCTCTAAGTCAGGTTATGATAAGTTTTGTTAGGTATACACAGAGAAAATCTATGTAGAATTAACAAATCTTATCATAACCTGAAATAGGATGGCCCTAAAACGAGCAAGAGGCTCTTCATTTTTATTATGAGTCTATGGGAAAATTTTTAACTTTTAGAGGTTGTAACTTTTTTCCGAGACTGCCGATTTTCGTTTTCACTATTCTTCATTATTATTTTTTTTAGAGTATATCCTGTGATTTTCTAAAAAAAAAAAAAATTTTTTTTTAATAACAAATCCTGTTTTTTTTTACATCTTTGAAGAGGCTATCTTTTTTTCTAAAGAGAGCAGAGCGATTTTCGTTTTCACATTCTTTATTATTATTTTTTTAGAGTATATCCTGTGATTTTCATAAAAATTGGGGGTGACAACCCTCTGGGTAACAATTACCATAAAAATTTATTTCCCCCAAAAAGCATCTATATAGGTATCATAGAAAGCCCCCTGTGAAGAAATTTTCTAAATCTTACCTCCTGTTCTATTGTCAAAGTAAGTTTGCCCCAAATTGTTTGATTAAATTTAGCTTTAGCATGATTAGTTTCAGTTTTTCTATATATTTTTTTTTAATTAGCAGCATTTCAGACTAATTGGACCAATCTTGTTAGTAGCATGTGCCAAAGCCCACATTGGTTCAGGGCACGAAAAGAAAATTTAAAAGTTCTCAGCTGACTTTACTTGGCAAAATGTTCTTCCTGTCTTCCCTAAAGTTTACCAGTCAGATTGGCTAGGCAAAAAGCTGACTTAATTAATGAAGTGGAATCCCTAACTTTAGTAATCCTATAGTTGCTAACTGGATATATATATATATATATATATATATATATATATATATATATATATATATATATATATATATATATATATACACATCTGACTATACTCTAACACATATATATCTTTCTTATATATATATATATATATATATATATATATATATATATATAAAAAAATACCTCTATATATATACTCATATATATATACTCACATTCTACTTTGTAGAATGCACCTTAATAAATAGTTAGTTCTAGTAATAAGTCAATTTCAGAGTATTTACGAAAAAAGTAAAATATATAAATGAGCAGTGGCTCTCTCTCTCTCTCTCTCTCTCTCTCTCTCTCTCTCTCTCTCTCTCTCTCTCTCTCTCTCTCTCTCTCTCTCTCTCTCTCTCTCTCTCTCTCTCTCTCTCTCTCTCTCTCTATATTATATATATATATATATATATATATATATATATATATATATATATAATATATGCTTGCCTCTCTCTCTCTTAATATATATATATATTTATAATCTGATTTTTGCCACCAAGGCTAAATGATACCTCTAGGGGTGGTGCAAAGATGGTGGAGTCAGGTGTCTGCTCAACCTACCAGGTGGGCGATGGGGAGACTGTCACCCTCTGTCCCCAGTGGCTTGAGCCCCTGTAATGGTTATAAATGGCCAAACTATTGATATAGCGAAAAATTGATATATCAGAAATTTTTGGTACGATTCTGACGCACATGGTACGGAATCCTGAATGTACTCATTATAAGTAGTTTTGCAGAGAAACTTCTATATTTTCAAATATTATAGATGATTATTCCTGTATTTGGCAAAATATATATATATGTATATCTATATATATTATATATATATCATATATCATATATCTGTTAAATATGCATATATATATATATATCTATATATAACATGCCTCTCACTAACTACTCTCTCATATAATATATATATATATATATATATATATATATATATATATATCTCTCTTTCAGTAATACTAGGGCGAAACACGTCGCTTTTTGAGTTTTGGAAACTCACAGGGTAGACTCCAAATGTCTTGTAATGAAACATAAAAAGAAAACATAAATGACTATCTTCTGGGGAAAAAAGTTATGAAGTCGCAAAGTTGTAAATAAACCTATTGGGATTTTATTAAATTCAAACTGACCTAGGATTTTTTTAGGTTATGATAAGGTTACATTAGGTATTGTAAGAGTAAATCCCCTAACTTATATGAACCATAATGCCTGCAGCGGGGTTGATAATGCCGGTGGTGAGCTACCTAACACCTGCTGAGGGCTGCTTAATGCCTGAGGTAGGCTTTCTAATATCTAAATTACAATATAAGGGAAAAAAAAATTAGAAAAGTAAAATTTGAAGAGAAGTCGCCAAAAAATCACATTTTTGTTATAGTATGATCAGGGTTGAAAACCAATGTTAAAAAAAAAAAAAAAAAAAACTTAAAACTAAAAAGCCAATGGTTTTTTTGGTTTTAATGTTTTTTTTTATGGTTTTAATGCTATTTTTATTTAATTAAACCTAAGTTCCAGGTTCCATCAATACTTCATGTTTTAGTCACTTTTTAATCTTACTTTTAATCTTATTCAAGCAAATATTAAATACTTAAATTAAAATTAAACTTGATCTTAATATACAGTAACAAATATACAAGATAGGTAGAACTGTAGTAGAGTAACTGGGAAATAAAAGTAATGAAAATACAACTACTTTTTTATTTTAGAAATAAAGAAGCAATATAACTTTTAAATCTAAAATTTGTAAAAAAAAAAAAAAAAAAAAAAAAAATTCATTATTTGACAAGTATAAAATTGACGAGGAAAAAAATATAAAATTGCAAAATTATTTTTATATGTAATGACTATGTAAAATTATAAATGTATTATAATTTAAGAGGGTTGCCAAAAACCAGTTTTTTTAAAAAAAAAAAATAAATAAAAACCATTGATTTTTAAAAAAAATTTTTTTTTTTTGTCTTAATGGGTTTTCTTTGGCTTTTGATGTTATTTTTATTTAATTAAGGCTTCTAAGTTC
>JABUQX010073046.1:30000-35000 GCA_015478945.1 Trachelipus rathkii
AATGTTAGTTTATGTTGTACAAAGTCAAAATGTCACAGTTGAAATGGAAATAGTTTGGGTAAAATATTAAAATACCAACTTTTGCCAGTGCAAATCCATGTTGTCAATGTGTTTTCGTCTTCCTGAAATTAAGCTTCTTACTAAACTTCACTGTGTTAGCAAGCCTCTTTCTTAGGTATACTTTACCTTTGCTAAGCTTTTCAATTTGATAGTTCTCATTAGTAAATTCAAGATCTTAAAACATTAACATTTTCTTACACATTCCATATTTTAAATGTAGCTTAAATAAACTGATTCTGGAACTGCATCATTCATGGCCAAGTATAAACCCATAAAACCAGAATAAAAGGCCCATCCTTTTTTTATATTTCACTTATTGTTTTATACCTCTTTGTACTGAACTTAGTCCTACCAATTATCGAAAGCTATATAAATTAATAATTTCCTAGCATCCGATAATTCATATTCTTAAAGTGTTTTAATTATTTAAATTTGTTTAGGTCGGCTTTTATTCCGAGCACTATAAAGTGTTTCTATGCTTTGGGTATAGTGGCAAATTTTCCATCCTTAAGGGACCCGTTTTCAGATTTTGGCTATGTAAGTATTGTGAGCATGTTAACATTAACATTTGCATTGTTTTATTTATAAAGGCTTGATATAACTGGTATGATTTCAGTAACATCCATAATATGGTATCTTTGTTTTTGCTTCTTCATTTATTTATCAAGTTAACCTATTCTTATAATTTTCAATCATTTATCGTTATATCCAAGAGTTAAAATGTGTTAATGTTTTCATACATTATAATAATAGTTAAAATTGTATTAAATGTATATATATATATATATATATATATATATATATATTATATATATATTATATATATATATATATTATATTATTATATATAATATATATATATATTATATATATATATATATATATATATATATATATATATATATGAATATTTTTATTTTCAGGAATCAATGTATGATCCTCTTACTAAGTCTGGCTATTTAGAATGGCGGATAAAAACAGTTCGCCGGCATAATTTACCAATTAAATTTAAAAGGCAACAGTCTCTGACAGAGATTACTAGTGGACCAACCTTGAAAAGAGTCGCAGTTGCAGAAACTGATTTGGACGAGTGCCAAGACGGATTCATAAGCACCTTATATCATTTACCTTCTAATAGCGTTAATGAAAAGGAAATATTTGAGTTGATGAAGAAGACGTTTCCTTTGAGAGTATCAATTAGAAACACTAATGCAGAAACATTACTGAAAAGATTTCCGAGGTTTTTGAACACACGAGGACTGGTAATTATTATTTTTTTTTCATTTACAGTTGATTTTCATTGAATGCATTAAAGTATACAATTTAATTATCTTTTCAAGATTCTTCAAGATTTTAACTTGCTCTTCCCTAACCATTCAAATGAGCTGTTAGCAAAATGGCCTAGGTTTAAAGAAGCTGTTGTAGAAGTTGCATCAGAGTCGTTAAATACGAAGAGCAACCCAGAACTTGAAAAGCTGTTCAATTGTATCCGTGAGCTTGAGGAAAATTCTACTAGTGGAGGTAGTGGAGGTATTCTTTGTATTTTATAAGGAGTAATTTAGTGTGTATATTAATCTGATCATTTTTGACATTTTGTTTTATTTTGCAGACAAAGACTACAGTGTCATTTGCTTGTTGTTACATCTTTTGCCTCCAACAGTTGGTAGCAAATCTGAGCGTTTGAGTCTTGAGAGCGCAAAAAGAAAATTGAGTGTTTTTCGAAAAGTTAGTATAATATATATATATAAATCTACTATATATATATATATATATATATTTTATATATATATATATTATAATATATATATAATATTAATATATATATAATATATATATATATATATATATATATATATAATATATAATTTATATATAAAAAAGGGTGAATGTAAAGGGACTAAGTCTTGAGGTAGCTAGGGCTTACATGAGGGTATGTTGTTACCTGTGTTATTGTATAGTAGTGAGACTATGGTCTGGAATAAGAAGTATAGATCTAAAGTTCAATGTGTTCAGATGGACAATCTTAGGGGTGTGCTAGGTGTGAGAAGAATTGATAAAATGAGGAATGAACTTATTAGAGAGTAGTGTGGTGTGAAGAAAGGGGTAAATGAGAGAATAAATGAAAGTATGTTGAGATGGTTTGGTCATATGGAAAGGATGAATGATAGTCGGCTGGTTAAGCGGATGTATAGTGGCGAGTGTGTTGGGAACCGACCGGCTGGGAGACCGAAGAAAAAGTGGATTGAGTCAGTAAACGAATGTTTGCAGGAGAGAAAGGTGAGTTTGGTAGAGGCGAGAAGAAAGGTGTATAACAGGAGTGAATGGCGGGGGATTGTGAGGAGGTATGGTTGTGGCCCACCTGGGCCAAGGGATGAACCCTTACATTGACGATCTACCATAGTGAGTGTCCATCGCTGTCCCATGAAGCTTTAGGGTGGATTTTCTGACTGCGATGAGTTCTCACTAATTAACTTATTAACGGTAAGGCTGGGCTTTCTTTTCGACTTATGTCATGTTCTTCTACTGCTTTTCTTTTCCGATGCTCGTCACGCACCTTACTCCCATTCTCTGGAAAATATAAGGAAGATAAAGAAAGAGAAAGATATATATATATATATATATATATATATATATATATATATATATATATATATATATATATATATATATATATAATTTATATATATATATATATATATATATATATATATATATATATATATATATATATTTTCTTTCTTTCTTTCTTATCTACTCTTTGCCCCAAGACTGGGGGTAAGGTGCGTGTCATGCATCGGAAAAGAAAAGCAGTAGAAGAATATGACATACGTCGAAAAGAAAGCCCAGCCTTACCGCCCCCTCTGTACCATTAATTAGTGAGAACTCGTCGCAGTCTGAAAATCCACCCTAGAGCTTCACCGGACCGCGACGGACCCTCACTATGGTAAATCGTCAGTGTAAGGGCTCATCCCTTGGACCAGGTGGGCCACAACCATACCCTCTCACAAAACCCCGCTATTCACTCCTATTATGCACCTTTATTCTCGCCTCTGCCAAACTCACATTTCACTCCTTCAGACATTCGTTTACTGACTCAATCCACTTTTTCTTCGGTCTCCCAGCCGGTCGATTCCCAACACACTCGCACTGTACATCTGCTTAAAATCCGACTATCATTCATCCTTTCCACATGCCAACATCTCAACATATTTCATTTATTCTCTCATTTACCCCTTTCTTCACACCACACAACACTCTCATACGTTCATTCCTTATTTTATCAATTCTTCTCACACCTAGCATGCCCATAAGATTGTCCATCTGAACACATTGAACTTTAGATCTATACTTCTTATTCTAGAGTCTAGACCATAGTCTCACTACTATACAATAACACAGGTAACAACAAACCCTCATGTAAGACCCTAGCGCATTCAAGATTTGGTCCCTTTACATTCACCAACGATTTAATTGCACCAGCCACCTTCCTGCCATTCACAACTTTCCTATTACACTTTGCTTTTGTTCCCATCTCATCCAACATATACCCTAAATATTTAAAACTCAGGCCTTGTTTCAGCTGCTCATATTCCAGCTGCTCACCATCAACATAACTTCACACCGAGCTGTCCTCACTCATAACGTACATCAACCTTACTCTATCTAAGCTACGTTTATTTTCAACCCTCTTTTACACACCCTTGCCAAATCTCTCTGCAATCTACTCAAACTCTCAGATTCGCCACACAAAACCAAATATCGCTCTCAAACTCTTTAGGGCACCCTCCACTCATCTCCATTCTTCATCATTCTAACACCATTTCCTGCCACCCCCAAATCTTATTCTTTCATAACCCCATCCATATACAAATTGAATAACCAAGGAGACATAACACACATAACACATATCTGCCTCACTCCTCTATTAATACTAAACAATCGCATTTTTGACACTATTTTTAAATTCTTACACACGCCTCAAATCGTCCATACAGATACTTTTTATTCCATTCAGACGCCTACGCCACCACCCCCCATATTCATAACACCTGCATGAGCTTTCCCTGTCATACGCCTGTGTAAATCCATATAAAACCTAAATACAATTTTAATTCTTTTTTCTCAATCATTTATTTCAAGTAAAAGATTTTGATCCACACACATCCTCTACCATTTCTAAACACACCTTGTTCTTGCACCAATCAAGTCTCCAGTCGCACTCGACCACTCTTTCGCCAAATACTCCAGCCATATATCTTCCTACAACACTGAACACTTAATAAACTAATTCCCGCTATAATTTCTACAGTTCCCTTATCTCCCTTCCTTATATAAGGGTCCTATTACTGCTCTCCTCCAATGCCCTCGAAACTATACCCTCCATTAAACGTTTTTATTACATCAACTTTTAAATCAATTCAATCACCATCTCGCCTCCGTTCTGATCATTTCAGCAGTAATTTCATCTATACCTGCAGATTACCATTCTTCAACTTTCTCACTCTAGCCCATTACCTCCTCCTTGTTAATAACTTCATCCCCCAAATACCTATTCCTTCTTGCACCAATAAACCTCACACATTCACTATCACCGTCTTCATTACTGCAATATTATGCAGTTTTTCGAAGTGTTCTTTCCACACTCCCTCACATTCATTTCCATCGTTACAAAAGCAGGCATCTCTATTGCTTATTCTAAGAGGTTTTCCCCGCTTTATCTCATTCTTAAACCTTTCACCGCGCTTCTTCCAGAAGAAGCTTCTGATTCGCCGTTGTAAGTCCCATATCATCTCCTTTCAAACTGTTCATTAACCTCTTCTTTCTCTTACGTATGCATCTTTTTAGTATTTCTTTTTTCTCCTTATATAATATAAGCAATTTGACATTTGAAACTTCACATTTTGCCTTTAAGTAATATCAACCACGTTCTTTTTAGCTTT
>JABUQX010073046.1:50000-52500 GCA_015478945.1 Trachelipus rathkii
AGGGCATCACAAGCTTTGTGAAGCGGCCTACCACGGCTTACTTTCCAAGTCAAGCTGGGTGACCACGATAAAGTTCCTCGGACGCACACTGTGTGCAAGACGTGCGTGGAATATCTCCAGCGGTGGACGAAGGGCACGAAAACTTCACTGAAGTTTGGGATTCCGATGGTTTGGAGGGAGCCGTCTGACCATGAATCGGATTGTTACTTCTGCGCCATCGATACTACTGGCATCAACCGAAGAATCGGAGCAGCCTCCAGTACCCCGACCTTCCATCTGCCCGCCGTCCAGTTGCTCACTGCGAAGAACTTCCTGTACCAGCGTGCAGAGAGCTTCCTGACAGCATATGAGGGAGGAGATACAGATGAGGAGTATGGAACACAAGATGGTTCGCAGCCCTTTTCACAATGTGAGCTTAATGATCTGGTTCGGGATCTCAGCTTGTCGAAGACTTCCGCCGAGCTGTTGGCCTCCAGACTCAAAGAGAAAAATCTACTCGGTGAGGACGCGCGTATCACGTTCTTTCGTAGAAGGCATCAGGACTACATGGGCTACTTCTGCGAGGAGGAAGACCTCGTGTACTGCCGAGATGTCGCCGGTCTTCTTGCTAAACTCGGCGCTCCTCAATATGATCCAAGAGATTGGCGACTCTTCATAGACAGTAGCAAGCGCTCTTTGAAGAGTGTGCTCATACACAACGGGAACGAGCTCGCCTCAATTCCTCTTGCGCACTCCACAACTCTCAAAGAGAAATATGAAGCAGTCAAGTACGTGCTCGACAAAATCCAATATCAGCAGCACCAATGGATCATCTGCGTCGACTTTAAGATGGTGAACTTTCTACTTGGTCAGCAGTCCGGGTACACAAAGTACCCATGCTTTATATGTAAGTGGGACAGTCGAGACAGAGCCCAGCACTATGTGAAGAAAGAGTGGCCGGCGCGCGCGAGAGCAGTTAGTACCTGGGGCCAGCAACATCATAAACGAACCTCTTGTTGACCGGGAAAAGATTTTGTTTCCACCGCTTCACATCAAGCTTGGGTTAATGAAACAGTTCACACGCGCTCTGGACAAGGATGGGAGGTGCTTCAACTACCTGTGCCGAGCCTTCCCTGGAGTCACCATTGAGAAGCTGAAAGCCGGCATTTTCGATGGCCCACAGATACGGCAGCTCATCAAGGACACAGAGTTTGAAAACTCCATGAACACGCTAGAGTGCGCCGCCTGGAGGTCGTTTGTGCAGGTGGTGAACAACTTCCTGGGGAACAAGAAGGCAGCAAACTACGGCACACTCATCAACAGCATGATAAAAAACTTCCAAAACCTCGGGTGTTTGATGAGTATAAAGATGCATTTCCTGTTCTCACACATGGAGAGGTTTCCTGAAAACCTTGGTGCGGTCAGCGACGAGCAGGGAGAAAGGTTTCATCAGGACATGCGTCAAATGGAGGAGAGGTACCAGGGGAGGTGGGACGCAGTCATGCTCGCGGACTACTGCTGGTCGCTGAAGAGAGACAACCCAGCAGCTGCTCACACACGGAAATCGAGGAAACGGGGATTTACGCCGTGAACTCTGAACTTTTGTGTCACGTAACGCTCATGTACATGTTATTAAACTTATCAAATGTAATCGAGTATATAATAAATGAATGAATTTGGATACTTTGACTTTTATTTACCCAGGAAAACGGAAAAACCGAATGTTTATGATCCTCAGGAATCAAATCCTTGGACAAAAAACTATTTTCTTTTTCTTACTGTTGTAGCGAACAAAACCAGACCTGATTGAAAAAAAAAAGGGCATTCTTTGGACTCAGCGAATCTCAATGTCTAATTCCGCTGGAAACCCTGGACGATTTTTCCAAAACTTTTTTTTTGTTACCAGTGTAATAATAATAATAATAATAATAATAATATATATCAATAATAATACTAATATGAATATAATAATAATATAATGATAATAATAACTAATAATTAATAATAATAAATAATAATAATAATAATATAATATAATAATAGGAAAATAAGAAGACAGAAGAAAGAAGAAGAAGAAAGAAGAAGAAGAAGAAGAAGAAGAAGAAGAGAAGAAGAAGAAGAAAAGAAGAAGAAGAAGAAGCAAGAGAAGAAGAAGAAGAAAGAGAAGAAGAAGAAGAAGAGAAGAAAGAAAGAAGAAAGAAGAGAAAGGAAAGAAGAAGAAAAGAAAGAAAAAGAGGAAGTAAAATAAGAAGAAAGAGAGAAGAAGAAAAAAAACAAGAAGAACATGAAGAAGAAGAAGAAAAGAAGAAGAAGAAAAGAGAAGAAGAAGAGAAGAAGAAGAAGAAGAAGAAGAAGAGAAGAAGAGGAAGCAAAAGAAGAAGAAGAAGAAGAAGAAGAGAAGAAGAAAAGAAGGAAGAAGAAGAAGCAAGAAGAAGAAGAAAAAAAAGAAGAAGAAGAAGAAGAGAAGAACTTAGTAAATCAGAAATACGTATCATAATATATAATAAATAACAAATATAAA
>JABUQX010073046.1:70000-72500 GCA_015478945.1 Trachelipus rathkii
AGTTCCCCTCCTAGAATAGGGCTATGCCCGTGAGGTGCAAACTTAAAAAAAAACACTTTCCTTCCTATGCTTTAAACACTTTAAAAATCCTTGTTTTTGGTTCATATCGATCCTTGAATGTTCGAGTCGGAGCAGCTCAACCTTTGATTTGAGATTTCAATCTCTGGTGAATAATATGTAGGCCTCTTAATTTTCCCTCCAGAATATATATATATATATATATATAATATATACTTTATTTATATATATATGTAATATTTATTATATATAATATTATATATATATTATAATATATATATATAATTATATTATACATATTTCTATAAAGTAGTATTATATATATCATATATACTTTACTTTACTTTACTTTGTCACCCTTGTGCCGCCACAGCAGGGCGGGCCCAGAAATCTGTTGGAAAAAGCGTTTTAAAGTTATGTCTGATGTCCGTTAAGTCACATCATTCTAGCAAGAGATGTCCTATGTCGTTGTTGGTCTGGGAAAATACATCTTTGACAGGGGGGTGAGAGGAAGATTTATTAAGTTTAAATTTGTATTCTTGAAGGAAGGGGGGGGGGGATGATGCCCAGACGGAGACGGGACAGCATTACGTGGGTTTGACGGTCCAAAGTTTGTCACGTCCGGGATGTTTCGGGTGGACGTGTTGGACGTGTTTGAAGTATGGGTTTTTTTGGATATGCGGAAATCGTTCTTTGAGTTAATTTTGGGGAATATTAGTAATGGGAGAATCTAGAGGGGGGGAAGGAGGGGGAAGCATGTTGTATATGTTCGAAGAGTCTAAATAATGTTGGTGTGATTGATGAGGTTCGCTGTGGTGCTATTGTTCACTAGTGTTCCTGTGAAGTTGACTTTGTCTTGGCTTAGAGACTTTTTATGTATTTTAGAATTTCATTTGCCCATTGATATTGATGTGTTTTTAAAATTGATAGATTTATGCCTTTCACAAAGCCCATTTTACCTTCAATAATGAATTTACACCCAAATTACATGCTTATGCATGGGCTCACCAGTGTCACCTGTGCAAAGCAACATCTTTATGGAATTATTTGAAGAAAATTTTTTACCTAACATTTTAGGAAATGATTGCATGTGGTACAGATATGTTGCTGATATTTTTTGCAGTTATTCCTTCTAATAAGAATGTGGACTTGATTGTTAGTTAATTAAATGGATGTGTCACTGTAATAGATTTTACTTTGGAAATGGAAATTGATGATAAGCTTTCTTTTCTTGATATTTTTTTGAGGAGAACCGCAGATGATCATATTGCATTTGATGTTTATAGAAAGGAGACACGCGTGGATAATTATGCTCATTGTCTCTCTTGTTACTCTGATTTTGTAAAACACGTTGTTGTTAAGGGGTTCTTCTTAAGGGCTCTACGAATTTGCTGTCCACATTATCTAGATATGGAGATAGCATATGTTAAGAATATTTTCAAAAATCTAGGTTACCTTGAATTCTTTTTATATATAGATCTTCATGCAGCAAAAAGGAAGTTTTTTTTTCACCTCCCACTGTTGAACCTGCAAGCTGGATAATATTACAAGATACATACCTTGACAATTTATGCTTGTTTCTAGTGCCATCAACACTGCTAAAAAATTTCTACAAAGGAAAAAAAAATTTGATGATAGAATTTAAAAATGTTGGTGTCTATAAAGTTCCTTGTAAAGATTGTAGTTCTTTATATACAGTATTGGAGAAACTTCTGATCTGAAAAGAAGACAATACCAAAATTCTTACTTTCTAAAAATTTGTGACCGTAACTCATCCCTGCAAAAGCATAGAGAAGAGAAGAAACACAGGGTCGATGTTTCAAATATAGAACTGATATCTCCCGTGATAGACATTCACAAAAGACAATTATTAGAATCTTTTTTTAATTAAGAATGTAAATAATTTTAATGTTTCAAATGCCAATTCTCTTGATGATTTTATCAATTTTATTCTCAAAAATTTTCAAAAACGTCTTATATTATGAAACATCTAAATAACATCACTTAAACAACCAACTATTTTAACAAACTATTTTGTCTTTAATTTTAATAAAGTTTTTAGTTACGAGCCTGAATGAGGAGAGGTGGTATGTCCTCTCGAAAGTCTAGTTCGTGGTTTTTGTAATTTTTATTTTGTTTTATTTCCTGTGGGGTTTCATAAATATATATATATATATATATATATATATATATATATAATATATAGTATATGTATTCTATATATTTCTTTTATATATTATAATTATAACTTTCTAGAGCTTAATTCTTCTAGCTCTCCGCATGATTTACTTGTTTCTATCTCTTGTTTTAATAATGTTTTACCTTTTAAATTTCATAATAACTCTCCTTATATTGAATATTTAATTAGTAATTATAAGCAGTCTATCATAGTAATTCTATTCGATGAAAGTGATTTTCTAATCCTTCTTTCCATAAGTATAAAAGAAGCTCGTCTTCCTCCCCTTATATACTCTATATAATT
>JABUQX010073047.1:0-2500 GCA_015478945.1 Trachelipus rathkii
TATATATATATATATGCTCGAATTGCTTCCCCATGATCGATTTTAATTATGACAATTTTTTTTTTTTAAAACTGACGGAGTCGTAGCTGTTTTTGACATAGAAATATTAATTAAATTTGAATATTTATTCCAAATTTATTTAAAATTACAGCATATAACTATTAAAAGCATATATTTGCTTGATTTATTACTTTCCTTCAATTTCTTTCAATGTGCCAAAGATAAAATTCTCACAGTGACGTCACGTACGGACGCTGAGAAGGTAAAATAGCCCAAAAGCTTCCCTTCGAGAGTTGATTTAACATAAGACGTGTTTTATTTTTCTAAAGTAAATTTGAAATTTTTAAGTTAAAATATAAGTAATTTTCTTGTTTTTAATAAATTTCGTCTATTAAGCGGAAAAATGTGCTTTTGGAATAGAAAGAAGATAATTTTTAATGATTTATTTAAAAAAAAAGATTAATTCAGAAGGAAATGGATGCTTTTAAGGATTTTGTCATTACTTATGAGATGAGTCAGATTGTTGCTCTCTCTCTCTCTCTCTCTCTCTCTCTCTCTCTCTCTCTCTCTCTCTCTCTCTCTCTCTCTCTCTCTCTCTCTCTCTCTCTCTCTCTCTCTCTCTCTCTCCCAAATCGCAACTGACCAGCGAATGGTAAACAAAACATCGTATTCAACACTATTTGTGTAGTTTAAAATCAAATGAAAAATTTATGAAAATAAAATGATTAATTGTAACAATTAATGTAATTGTTTAAGATTAAATTATTTAAATTTTTGAAATTATTTTTTATTTACTAGGGAAGTGTTGCTTCCCTTGTTTCCATGGATCGCGCTTTATATATATATATATATATATATATATATATATATATATATATATATATATATATATATATATATATATATATATATATATATATATATATGTTATATATATATAGTATATATATATATATATATATATATATATATATAGATATATATATATATATATATATATATATATAGAGTTATATATATATATATATATATATATATATATATATATATATATATATATATATATATATATATATATATATATATATATATATATATATATATATATATATATATATATATATATATATCAAAATCTTGAATTTTCTTTAACTCTTCTTGAGTGAACCATCCTCGAATGATGCATGGAAATGATTGGCAATCATGCGACATCTGATAATGAGGTTGTTTATTTCCTATTGTGAGTCTATTCCACATTTAATTGTTAACTGTATTTTATGTACTGTACAATTCAAATATTTAGCCCCGAAAGAAAAAGTGTTTTCCTGTTTGCTCCAAAATCTCTCATTACGCAATGAAAGCTTGCTTTTTCAATGTCCCGTTTTCAAATATTTCTTAAAATTTTCTTGAGATGTATTCTCCTGTGTGCCGATCTTCTAAAAGTACAACACCTAATACAAGATTTATTCTATCAAGATACCCCAACTGAAGTATCTAACCAAACATCTGTAGTAAAAGCAAATTTTTTTGTATTAGTTTATTTCATCAGCTGTTTGTTTTATGTTTTCTGAAAACAGATTCATATACTTCATTGCATATTAGGAAAGAGTTGCATCAGTTTATATTGCGAAACAACTTCCCCCAATAATCTCATGAATCCAAGATATTTCACATTTCTAATTTGTAGATCATCCATCAATATCATTTCAGCTATACGCTTTATCCACTCTCTTAGATTTGTTAACAGTTGTATCTCAATGTTTTGTAGCATGAAAATACTCTTGAATTTTAGCTTTCGTTTGCTGATCAGCATATTTTTTTCCTTTTTTTTACATATTTAAACTGCTATTTGTGCTTCGATCTTAAATTATTTTTTAGCGAAGTCATTCCTCCCATTCTTTGAAAACATTTTATCACAAAGACTTATATATATATATATATATATATATATATATATATATATATATATATATATATATATATAGTATATATATATATATATATATATATATATATATATATATATATATATATATATATATATATATATATATATATATATATATATATATATATATATATAATATAATATAATCTTTACCTCACTTTCTCATCCCTGACCACTCCTTTATTGGGGAGGACATACCGCGTACATAATACCCCTCCGTCGCAACATGCCCCCTCCAGAGATCTTCCAGTGTTGAATGTTCCAGATTGCTTGATTGAGAGTTTGATAGCCAGGAGAGTAGAAAGTGGGATGTGTTTTCCGGGACCTGGTTACAGTTTGGACAGATATGTGTAGTGGTTTGGTTGAGGTTGAATCTGTTTGTAGTATTTTAAGTTTGGGTGGTGGCCGCATCTTAGTTTGGCCAAGGATGACTGGCTAGTTCTTGGTAGGAAGTTGAATTCTGGTGCTATTTCTGGTGGTTGT
Organism: Trachelipus rathkii; assembly: GCA_015478945.1. Lineage (NCBI taxonomy): Eukaryota > Metazoa > Arthropoda > Malacostraca > Isopoda > Trachelipodidae > Trachelipus > Trachelipus rathkii. Next base: position 2,432 of record JABUQX010073047.1, read on the forward strand.
TTGTTTAAGATGCTGTTTGGTGGTCTGCGTCTTAGGTAGTTTTCAGTTAGTGTCATGTGGATTTGTTTG
>JABUQX010073048.1:10000-15000 GCA_015478945.1 Trachelipus rathkii
AACATGCACTGGAAACAGAAAAGTATAGAAGAATATGACGCAAGTCAAAAAGAAAGCCCAGCCTTACCACCCCTTTTATATCTTTTAGTGAGAACTTGTCTCAGTCAGAAAATCCACCCTAGACTTCCGCAACATACCCTCACTATGGCATCTCATAAATGTGGGGTTCATCCCTTGGCCCAGGTGGGCACAACCATACCCCCTCACAAAACCCCACCATTCACTCCTATTATGCACCTTTCTGCTCGTCTCTGCCAAACTCTCATTTCTCTCATCCAGGCATCCTTTACTGACTCAATCCACTTTTTCTTCTGTCTCCCAGCTGGTCGATTACCAGCACATTCACCACTATACATCCGCTTAACCAACCGACTACCATCCATCCTTTCCACATGACCAAACCATCTCAACGTATTTTCATTTATTATCTTATTTACCTCTTTCTTCACAACACAAAACTCGCTAATACATTCATTCCTTATTTTATCAATTCTTCTCGCACCTAACACACCCCTAGGATTGTCCATCTGAACACATTGTACTTTAGATCTATACTTCTTATAGGCATATATATATATATATATATATATAATAATATATAGTATATATTATATATATATATATATTATATATATATATATATATATATATATTATATATATATATTATATATATATAATATATATACTATATATATTAAATATCTATTATATATAATATATATATATATATATATATAAAATATATATATATATATAATATATATTATATAATATATATATATATATATATATAATATATAATATATATATATCTGTATATATATATATATTATATATATATATATATATATATATATATATATATATATAGTAACAATAGATAGATAGGTGACAAAGTATAACAATTTAAATAAAAAGGTTAAATTGAAAATCCTGGGTAAACAGCAGAAAATTCAAGGTAGTGTGTGGAAACAACACTTTATCACATCATGGATCATAGATGGAGGAGTCAGGAGTTCAAAAGCTTTGCGCCTTCAGGGAGTCATCTTTTTGGAGAAGAGGTGGAGCTAAAGATAGGAGGACCTGTCAGGTAGTCATTGCACATAATATACAACACTTCCACACACATTAATTCTGGATTTTAGTATCCCATTTCCCCACTCAGCATTAAAATGTATTTAATTTTAATAACCTAAATATATATTAAAACACTGTAATAATATGTAAAAGGAAATTATCTTAATACAAATTATCTTAATGCAGTCTGCACTTCATCTGACAGGATATTTATATATAACTAAGGTATAAAAATGCACATACCAACCCACCCAAGGTAGCATAACTGCCGCAAGTTAATACTGTAGGGAATTATAGCATTTCCTTAAGGGTGTACTATTAGTTATTATTTATTTGCGTATTTGTTTTATTTATTTATTTATGTTTGAGTGTGTTGATATGATTGTCTAATGCTCCTTTTTCTTGCCCTTACTTTCAGAGTTCTCCCGAAATAAGAAGTTAACAATAATAGAGAGACCTAGGTTATAAAAAAAAAAGGCCCCCCCCACCCACAAGTGTGTTATTATTTTATAGAGGGGGCGAAACAGACAATTGAGTGTTTCTGGAATAGAACTCTGGTTGCCTCCTTTTTAGGTAAGAACCTGTAGTTGTGGGTTTTGTGGCGGGGAACCTGTACATGGAGGTTCAGTTATTAATGAATGTGCTATTTTTCTCTTATAGGGGCACCTTTCCCGGACTTAGCCGGATCTGATACCTTTCGCTTTGCTGCACTTATCCCAGACAAGTCATTTGAATTGTCCCCTGTCAACAACTATTATTGCTTGAACTTTCCCTGCTTGACTGAATTGACTGAACGTTCAGAAGTGTCAGGTAGGTACGGTAGCGTTCTGATTGATTGCTTTAACTACTTACTGAGCTCGAGTGAAATTGACTGAACACAGAAGTGTCTCATGTAGACGGATAAGAGGTGGTACTTAGAGGGACGCTGCTTATGGGGATGGCACTCCCTTTTCCCTTCCTATAAATGTTGCTTTTAGTTTGCAGGAGATAGCTGTTATTGTCTTAATTTTCTTTATAAATAGCTATACTCATTGCGAGGGTTCTTTTACTTGCCTGCTCGCTTTACTTCTGCTATCCAATTTTTAGCTTAGTTTTCCTATTATTACTACCTTTGTCCTATCTCAATAAAGGTTAGTGTCAGGGTTTTCCACCTTTCCCTCCCCTTTCAGTAGTTTTTGTGCTTTCTTATCTATTTTCTAATCTTGATGCGAAGGTTGGGGAAGGTTTGTGGAGTTTTGTGTTGTGCGGGCTGTTGTCACCGCGGGCCAGAAGGAATCCACATAAATATTGGAGCGACCCAGTGATAGCTGTATCGGGTGACGAGTGTTTTACATCTTTTAGAGCTTCACCAACCCGTTAATGTGAGGCTAGAAACCTCCACCTCAAATTCATTCGTGGCCGCTGTGAGGTTGTGGCTTTGGTCGAATTCACAATAATATAATAGTTAGAACCATTAGAAGTAAAAAGACATTAAGAAGCACAATGGGCCACGAGACTAGTCCCAGTAAAGCAGCAGAAACAATCACCATAAAATGTTCAATGAAATCCAACAAAGCACCTAGGGTTGTCATAACATTAACAGAATACACAAAGTCTAAACATGCTATGCAATCACAATGTACCTAGGGCTTGTCCAATAACTTGCTTAATAACACACAGTCTATACTAAAACAAAAAAAAACTATATCTAAAGTATATATATGCCTAACCTACTACTTTAATAATAAGTACATCAAATGAACTCATAACTAAAGTAACTAAAAACCCGCCAATTTGGCTTTAGTAAATATCTATATTGATACCCAACTAATCCATATACCTTCATTTCCTTTCTTAATATTGCAATCAAGTTCAACTCCAACACTCCTGTGGCTGACATCCAAAAATTTAACAACCCTATTACTGAATGATGCTTTCTTATAATCAAGATGGCATGCTTTCTTTTAATTTTCTTATTATGCCCCCAAGTCACCTTCCGTGCTCTACTATGAGAATTTATTGGTCTCCGTATTCTAGATCGGAGTAAAATTTGTATAGATGTAAATTTTGTAATTGTATATGTACCCATTGAAGAAACTCGCCTTTCATACAGAATTCTAATCCTTCAGCCTCTCTCAATAAGCTCTTACCCTAAACCCGAAATCATCCTTATTGACCCTATGTACACTCTCTCTAGCATAATCTTAAGTCTTCTTTAAATAAAGTTATTGAGATGCTAATAACTGTTAGCAATATGGTCATGTGAAAATGTAATGATTTTCATGATTGTTTAACAAATATTTTCCTGGTGTGAATTTTGGGGGCCAATAGTCACTGAACAGGCTTTGCAGATACTGACCAGTTTAAGAAGTTTTATGACATTCCATCCAGTCTACTATATCCACGAGCTACTTTCAACACCCCTATACGGGTATCACTTTGCTATCATATCATCCATAAGTCCTATGCAGATATACTGGAGAGATGTGACCTGGTGTAGAGCAAGCTGCCCCGCCGTGCTGATCCCAATGTGAAGTCTGGTGACATTTTCCTTTTAGTGACAGCTTTCATAAGAATACATATCTGATCTAGTAACTGATTGCCCTTTCTCTACCCTCCCCAATGATTATCAAACCTTTAAAAGTGGTTATCTTCCCCAAGGGAAACAGCATGAAAAGAAAATATCCCTCCCTTCCTATTTTGGAACTCCTCAGATGATGACTAATATTGGCTTATTGAAGTTTTTTAGTCAGTTTTTTCTCTTTAGGTAATGTCATTCCTGTAATTTCCAAATTTTTGGTGCATGTAAGTACACAACATCTATAGGGTAAGCACTAATCACAATAGTTTGGGAATTGGAATCTTCTCTTCATTACTTCCCATTAATGGCCAGGAGTGATTTTGTATTGTGAATGCTTGATCAATTAATTAAAAGAATCCGATATTATTAAATCTATCTATCCAGTAGCTCAATCTTTATTTTAGTGCTGCATCCCCAGAATAAGAAATAGATTCCATGCACCTATCCTTACAATATATAATATATATTATATATATATATATATATATATATAATATTATAATTTATTATATATATATATTATATATATATATATATATTATATATATATATTATATAAATATCTATCAGAGGTGGGCACCCACTCATTTAGGGTAGTCCGCTAGCGCACCTCCGCACCTTGAGAAAACGTAGTCCGCTAGCGCCTCCGCACCTATTCAAGACATCAAAACCTCGCATCTCAAGTCGCACATCTTACATCATTCCGTTAATAATGTGCGACTTCACAAAAGGTTTTATATTTAAATATAAAATAGTATAGCGTCGGGCGGGGTGAACAGGCCCGCCTCTTTAGGACGGGGTGCTTGGTCCACTCTAAATAAATAAAAATAATAAAAAACAAAAAAAAAAAATTTTCGCTCATTTTATTAGCCACACGTAGTACTTTCAGTTTATTATTTAGATCATATTTTTAATTCTAGAAAGTTTTTTCTATTTTAAATTGTTACTGAATTAGGGCACAAAATGCAAATGAAGAGAACATTTTTTTTTTTTTCACTTTTGAAAATGTGTTTTTTTTTAACTTCGTTTAAAATGAAAATTGATGGATCGACTTTAATTATTTTTTTTCAGTAGGATAAACACTCGAGTAGTTAGCTTTAACTGGGCAAGTAATATTTTTGATCCAAGCAGTATTAATGGCAAAAAAACGGGGCCTAACATGGTCGATTCACCCGCGTAAAAATTAGGATGGAGGGGTTGGCTCGGACCACCATTGTTTTTCGTATTTTAGTATTATTATGACATTTTATTACACAAATAATTTAAATGTTAAAGTTACTTATATTAAGTGAAATTTTTAAAAAATTGAATTTTATAAAAAAAACGAGTTCAAAAAAGTGTCATTTTTGAGCAGAGAGGGG
>JABUQX010073048.1:22500-31561 GCA_015478945.1 Trachelipus rathkii
GTAGCGAGAGTAAGTTGTTACACAGCACTGCTCGCTTGCAGCATGCATTTGGAGCGAGCTCTTCAGCGAGCGGCCTGCCATGCATTTACTCTATGGTATTGATTTAATTTTTATTTAACTCTATGAATATCTAATGAAAAAAAATCTCATTTAAGACAATAAAAAGTACATGAAATTGACTTTATGAAACTTTACAAATTTAATTTAAAATATATAGATAAAATCTCTTATTTCTGATTTTTCCCTTGGATTATAAAATGTATTTCTTAGTTTTACCAACTTTACGAAGTTAAAATTTTTTATTTCTCCCTGGTTTAATAAAGGTCCTTTTTTTAATGATTTTCATTCATAACCTGGTAAGGTAAATTGGTATTCAAAATTTCATCAAAATATGAGTGGTCAAGGAAGAAATTTTCACTCAATTCTGTATTGATTTGACATGTAATGAGACCAAGAGTTTATTCTTTGCCTTCAAGGAAGTACAGCATCTGTTGAGAGAATTTTTTCTGCAATGAACAATATGTGGTCATAGAGGAAATCTATGTTGAGTATTGACACAATATGGACTATGCTATTTCTAAGACAAAATTTTGTCATGACTAATAAGCTAATGAGTGGAGTTGGAGGGTGAGATGTAAAATTCCCATGATGATTTTTCTTTAAGTTTGATGAATAAACCCATCCTTGTGAGTTCATTTAGCAGTTTAGCTCAAATGGGTGAAGAATGGTATTAATCAATATGTATGCAAAAAAACTTTTTATATTCTTACTTTTTCATGAATGCAAAATATTTCAGAACCCACTCCATTTCTGCCATCCCAGTGTCCCATTTTTCTCATAAGGAAATATAGTCAGCCTAAGTATTGATACTTTAAACATCTGATAGCTAACATATAAATGTAGCTATATTTTCTTATCTTCCATGTTGATATTATCATACTTATTGATAAATTATCTTTAAAAATGTTTACTCTTTGCTGTCATAGCTCTCAATAATACTGATTTCATAATCAAAATGTGCTGCCAGTTTTAATTTTAAGATATTTGAATGTCAAGGTCTCTTTTCTGAGGGGCAGGCACTTTATTTAATTTAGAAATAAAATTTCTGATTTTTCTTGCCTTAGGGGGCTGGCCTTTGAGTAATCAGCAATTATTTGAGAAAACCGGGAGCTTTAAGAACTATTCTTGAAGCGTTCTTTTTTGGGAACGTGGATGGTCTAGTGGTTAGAGCGACCGGTTATTGTTAACTCAGCACGTGGAGTCCAGTGTTTTGAATCTCGCTGATGGAGATAAAATCTCCTTTGCTCATTCGTATTAGGCTGACTATATTTCCCAAAGACTTAAAATGAGTCAAAGAGATTTTACTCTCCATTCATGGGATTCGAAACTGGACTCCGCGTCGCTGTTAAAATCCGGTCGCTCTAACCACTAGACAATCCACGTTCCAAAAAAGACGTTTCAAGCGTAGTTTTTTTAAAGCTCCCGGTTTTCCTCATCCCATAATTGCTGAGTATCAAAGGCCAGCCCCCAATTTAATCAAGATTGTAGATTTTTTAATTAATTGACTCTCATTGAAACTCTAAAATTGACCATGTTTGGATTAAAAGAATTAGCAGGGGTAATTATTATGGCAGAAAATAAATTTGTTAAGTTTTTCTGTGTTTTGCTAAAGTTTTAGAGTTTTAGCCAATTCAACAAGACATTGTGTTAAATACACAGATGTCATCATTCCTGATTCATTCAGAAAAGCAAGGTTCTTTGAATATGCCAAAAAACTGTTCATCACTACCTTGACTCTTGACCATTCCACTTTTTTCTATTCATAAACCACTTAGAACTATGGTAGCCTCTGCTTTCATTGGTGTTATCTTTAGTTTTACTGTTTCATCTCGAGTAAGTTTTCTTAGAAATAGCTGCAGATACTTGTTCAAAAAAGACAGAAAGATCAGCCCTTGTTTCTAGCTGATCTTTTCTCAGCATCTTCATCAATTGAACAAAAGATTATTCAATTTCAATTCGTTGATGGACAAAATGGTATAAACTGACCAACCCACTTGATATTTTTTGGGAATTTGCTGTTGCTTTCACAGTTATTCAACAGTCCTCTTTAATTAATGCCAAAACACTTTCAAATTTTTCTTTGCTGAGTTATGTAGTCTTTCGCTCTAGTCATCATTTATAACATTGCCTTATCCATCTATAAAATTACTTATTCACAGATAAAGGAATTATGAACTGGGTGTATTTGGGACATTGTCACCATAAACTTTGATGTTTGTTTTTCCCCAATTTTAATAGTTTGTTACTTAAACATGAGATCTCATTTTAATTGGTTTCTTCCCTGATAATTTATCAGGTTATCTTATATCTATGCACATTATATCATGTTTGTATAAATTCATTCTTTGGAAACAAGATACATGGTGTTTACATATATATATATATATAGCTATATACACACCAGTATTTTTATTTATTTTTTCAGAATTATACTACCATTAAACATAATGGCTCATTATTACATTGATGATGTGCAAGCTATTTTACCTGTTCATATTAGAAGAAGAAGCTTTCAACCTGGGAAGAAAACTATAATAATTGCTGTTTTACTTTCTATTTCACTTTTAATGTCTCAAATGTTTTGTACATTTAATCAGTCAAAACCCTCCAAGATATCAATGGCTGTGATGCATGAGGTAAAATTAGTTAAATATTATAGAGTAAATATTTTCTCAATTATATTTGAAATTTTTTGTTAGGTTAAATAACTTTTCAACAAATATATTATATTATAAGAAAAATATTATATATATTATAATATATCATTAGGTATTCATATAGAGGCTTACATATTTTTCCAGTTTGATTTACCCTTTAACTCTTCATTTCCTATTGTATCACATATATGCTACAATAATCTGTGTAAAAAATAGTATTTAAATAACATCTATGTACATTGATATTTTATATTCTTTCCAAACAGCCTTTAGAGTCAATAAACACTCTTATTGAGCTACCTCCCTGTTTGAAGAGTTATTTAGGAAATGCCAAACCTCCTGGTAAGCCTCCAGATACATGTCACCATATCACTCCTCCGAGAGGCTTTTGCTCTTTAACGCAAGAGCTTTTCTACAAAAGAAAACCAGAAACATGTCAACATCAAAAATTGATTCAGTTTTGCCACATAGTAAGTTTAGACTGTAGCATTTGTTATTCATTATTATTATTATTATTATTATTATTATTATTATTATTATTATTATTATTATTATTATTATTATTATTATTATTATTATTATTATTATTATTATTTTTGCAAGACTTTTCTAAATTCCTAAAAACCTTCCTAACACTTTCATTAATTTTCTTCAGGACAATTCTTGAATAAAACAAAACAATTGCCTTCTGAAATGATCCCAGCTTTCGTCCGCTCACGGTGGATCATTTTCAAGGATTGAACTTTATTTTTTTATAACGAAGCAAAAATTAAAGTCAAAATCTTACAATTAATTACAAGATCAGAGTTGGAGCCGGGGCTTAAAATTTAAAATTATCCGAAAAATAATGTGAAGTTGATAATTTAGATTGTGTCTTTTTTCTTTCTTTCTTCCTAATGTAAAAATATTTAGGTAATCGGACATTTCGTTATATTTATTATTATTATCGTCTCTGTTTTTCTATAAGAAGGGACTCCGCTAGCAGCCTAAAGATCCGAAAATTCCCTCTTTTTTAATCAAATTTTGAAGTAATTACTATTTTCATTATTGTGTAATTTTTTTTGTGTTTCTTTCCGCATATGGTGGTGTATCTTATCTTACTTGGTCTGTGCTGCCACATACGCTGCCGAAGGGTATTCGTCGTAGTAGAATCAATAAGGGACCTTAGATCTTCAATTTTGATTAAAAGAGATAGAAATTAGGCTGCGGAGTCCTTCTATAAGAAAGCATAGACCGCGGACATCAATATAAAATATAACGAAATGTCCGATTACCTAATATTTTTACATAGAAAGAAAGAAAGAAAAAAGACACAACTAAATTATAAATTCATATTTATTTTTCGGATATTTTAAATTTTAGTTTAACTTACACAATATTTTTGGAAAAATTTGATATTTTGTGTTTTAATTTTTTGCTTCGTTCATAAAATAAAGTATATCCTTGAAAATGTCCACCGTGAGCGGACGAAAGCTAGAATCATTTCAGAAGCAATTGTTTTTGTTTTTATTAAGAATTGTCCTGAAAGAAAATTAATGAAATGTTAGGAAGGTTTTAGGAATTTAGAAAAGTCTTGCAAAAATTATATTATAAGACAAATGCTGATTTGTTATTTCTAATATTATTATTATTATTATTATTATTATTATTATATTATTATTATTATTATTATTATTATTATTATATTATTATTATCTATCACCTGTTGCTTGCTTCTCTATAACTGGGGGTAGGGTACTCAAGCATGCACCAGGAATCCGAGTTATGTATGAGTAGTTCTAGGGTATAAACAAGTAGTAGCGGGACTCAAACCCAGCTACCACTATAGACAGAAACTGTGGTGAAAGAAGATGATTGAAAAAGATAGAAATTAATTTGAAAAATAGGGGGAAAGGATGAATCTTGAAAGATTGCGTATGTGGCAAATGCTAATGCACGAATGCACAACAAATGCACATACTAGTGCTAGGGGCCGAAATGATGCACAAAGTCCCAACACCAGGAACATAACACCATAAGAATCAATACCCCTGTGGGGATTTATTATTAATTATATTGATTATATTATTATTATTATTATTATTATTATTATTATTACTATTATTATTATTATAGTGCCCAATTTTGTTTAAATATTGAAAGGATTAAACAGTCAAGAAAGAAATGAATTCAAAGAGAATGAGGTACAAATGATCATTCTACTTTTTCATAAGAATAGATGAAGTGAAGGAAATAGGATATGGTGAATGACATGTTCTTTAAGCTCAGCAGTGGCATGGAATAATGACCACTGTGAGACTTTAGTTACAATAGTTACAAGTGTCACCTTTAAGACTCATTGCCTCTTAGGTGATAGGAATGTGTTAGCCCTATATGACTTAATCAAAGTCAAATAAGACCCACCTGGTACTGCATACTTTTGCAATTGGAATTAGTCTACCTTTTATGTTATAGTTTAATAGTCTTTAGCTTGGGAAATATTTTTCCCAGTCTGATTGCCATTTCTTAAAGAAATAGCTTTTAATTGGATTATAAAAATCTTGTCAAGTAAGTGGAAGCAGCAATAAGGAGATGTTTATACTCTTGCTTTTGCTGTAGTATCCATATCAATGTTGGCCTTTATTTCCACTTAGAAAGGAACCCAACAATATTTAAGTCTTGTAGTGAGTAGGAAGCCTGTGATGTCAGTATTGTATCTCCTTCATTAAAGGATGACAAATTTATTACATAATGAAGTGCTTGTAGAGCCCTTTTAAAATATGAGAAAATAGTAGAGTTCCCATGAGAAGAAATCATATTTTAGGGAATGGAATCTATGGGGTATAGTTCACAAGACATAAAAAGGGTCATACACTTTCATAGATAAAAGGTAAAGCATCTGAGATTTGTATCTCAATATCCTAAAAGACTCCTTAGTTAATAAATAATAGGCAAATGTTCTTTGTCATTGGGTAAGAAAGTATTTTCAACTATTAATAGAAGAAATCAAGGAGTCTGTCAAGGGTGTTCTCCTGGCCTCTTTAAGATCTAAATGATGTCTCTGACCCCAAAAGACTCAGGAAGAAACCTGTCAAGGTATCCTCTTGGCCTCTCAAAGAGCTAAATGAGGCCTCTGAAAATTGACTTTGCACTCAAACTAGGGCTTCCCCCTTTAAAATAAATTTTTCCTTTGCTCCAGGTCCAGCGCTGATTCCATCCCAAACTCATCATGAAATTGCATGAAATTGTGCGGAAAAAAAATGTAGAAAATTGAGGAAATTTTTTTTTATAAGATTTACAACCAAAAAATACACTGTGGGGATAAGGCATTAAAATGAACGATTAACATTACCTTTATGCTGATTGCCGAATGTTAGCTCCTTGTGCAAACTAATGGGGAAAATCATACTCACCAAAAAACAACCTAGTTTTTACTCTCCATGTCACCAACATTGCTTTAAAAAATCCCACTCTACCTTAACAGCCCTAGCAAATATTACACAAAACATTGTAAACAGATTGAACATGACATCATCCCACAGAACAATACTCCTGTCTATTGATATCAGTAAAGCCTTTGACACAGTAATTAGACACATACTCATTAAAAAAATTCTAAATTCACCCTTCCATAACAATTGGAAAAAAATGTCTATCCAATTTTATATCTGGATGCACTGCTCAGGTATCCAGCAAACTTCAAACCTCTAAAACTGTAAAACTAAGAAATGGAGTCCCCCAGGGAGCTATCTTGTCTCCATTTCTGTTTAACCCCTTTACAGCTGATATCCCTACCACCAAAACTCCCAATTCAAAACTAATAACCTATGCAGATGACATAACCATATCAGACCCCTCAGTACCCACTGCCACATATCTCACACAGATTTACCTAAATCACTGAAAAGCTGGGTTATCTTCCAACAGAATGCCGGTTTCTGCCTAGAAATAGTTTATAACCTTGATCACCACAAACAGACACCAATCATCCTTTCACCTACAAGTAACCCAAAAGAACTCTCATCATCCCCCTAAACAAAACACCTAAAATACTCGGAATAACCTTCAATACCCTCCCCACCTTTACACCTCACATTCAAAGCATAAGTACAGCAAGCAAAAAATTATTTAATTGTCCTATGAATTTACCTCAACACAGCCTCAGCAACGAAACAACTACACTATCAACTACATACAAACAATTCTCAAGAACTACAATCAACTATGGATCAACAGTCTGGTATCCTCTAACTTCATCTACTAATAGAATTAAATTACAAAGAATAAAAATTACTGCTCAACGAACAATCACAAGTTACTTAAAAACCACCCCTATCCAACACCTGCATGAGGAAGCAAAAATTCTCCCCATTCAGGATCATCTGGATATAAGTACACAATTCTATGCCAAGACTCTTGACCCTACCCACCCATGTCATAACTACCTTCAGGATATGCACTATACATCACTTAAGATCCCCCCCCCCTCTTCTGCTGCCCTCTACTATTGCAAACTCTTTAGAACCATCCCACCTCCCAAATAACACGTCTCTCTCAACAAGGCATATTCATACTCACTTTACACATCAATACCTCAATAACTGCCCACCAAATTATTGGGAGACTGTGAGCAATTCTCTCCTTAGGCTTTGCTTCGTCCTGCTCGGACGTTAATCGAGTACACCCCCTCCTAGATTAGGTCTCTGCCCGTGAACGGTGGTGTTTATCTTTATAAAAAAAAAAAAAAAAAAAAAAAAATGACCTCATAAACGAAAGATGCAAATCTCACTCTCTAGATTAAGATCCAGACATCACCCAGATCATCAGGAATGCAAACATAGGTTTAGACCTCAAGACACTCCCTCCTCACTCTATCATAGATACTTAATAGAAACTGAAACTGTTGAACACCTGCTGAGGTGCCCTCCATTCACTTCCTACTGAAATACAATTATCAAATCTCCTCCCTATAAGACCTGTGCGCTCCGCCTGATGGAGGTTGCCGGGAGTTTGTGGAAATTACATGGACCCCCAAATAAGGGGAGCCTAGGGACAATATATATATATATATATATATATATATATATATATATATATATTATTATTATATATTGATATATAATATAAAGTAAATATATATATATATATATATTATAATATATATATTATATATTATATTATATATATATATATTTCTTTCTTTCTTTCTTACGCCCTCCTCTTTGCCCAGATTGGGGGTAAGGTGCTGTACAAGCATCGAAAGAAAAGCAGTAGGAAGAAAGCCCAGCCTGCCCAGCCTTACCACGCCCCTCTGTACCATTAATTAGTGAAGGTCGTCACAGACAGAAAATCCACCTACGAGCACATGGGGACGCGGCGGACGTGAGCCTCCACCTATGGTAAATCGGTCAATGTAAGGGTTCTAATCCCTGGCCAGGGTGGGCCGCACAACCATGCCCCATAGGGCAACAAAACCCGCATTCTCTCTATCATGACCTTTATTCTCGCCTCTGCCAAAACTCACATTTCTCTCCTTCAAGACATTCGTTCACGACTCAATCCACTTTCTCTTCGGTCTCCCCAGCAGTCGGTTCCCAACACACTCTAAACATTATACATTCCGCTTAACCAACCTACTATCATTCATCCTTTCGCACATGACCAAACCATGCTCAAAATAACTTTCTTTATTCTCCTCATTTACTTCCCTTTCTTCACAACCTTTACACCACTCTCCTAATCGTTCATTTGTTCTTTTAATCAATTCTCTCACACCTAGCAACCACCCTAATTGTCCATCTGAACCCATTGTACTTTAGAATCTATACTTCTTATTTCCAGACCATAGTCCTCACTACCATACAATAACACGGTAACAAACTACCCTCATGTAAGACCCTAGCCCTCAAACTTTTGTCCCTTTGCATTCACCAACGTTTTAATTGCACCTGCAGCCACCTTCCTGCCATTACACAACTTTCCTACTACACTCTGGCATCATCCAATCTTCTCATTCCAACATATACCCCTAAATATTTAAACTCAGAACAAGATCTTCAGACACTTGCTGCTCACCATCTAACTAACTTCACACTGAGGAGTGTCCCCACTCACAACCATAACCCATAACCTTAACTCTTATCACACGTTTACTTTCAAGCCCTCCTTTCACACACCCAGCCCACCACCGCCTTGTGCATGCCAAATCTCTCTATCAATCACTCTCTCAAACTCTCTTCAGATTCGCCACAAAACAAAACCAAATCATCATCCGCATATAATAGGTAGGGCAACGCCTCCACTCACTCCATTCTCAGCACCATTCCTAAAACAACCCATTTCTGCCATCCCCACATCAAATTCTT
>JABUQX010073049.1:0-19896 GCA_015478945.1 Trachelipus rathkii
TAATTATTACTCTTAAACATAGAATGTTCTTCTTGACTAAATTTGCAAATCTTTTTAGTACTCAAATTAATCTGGTTTTCAGCTACAACGTCTTCCCATTACTCTAAATTAACATTAGTTTTATTTTGGGATTTAGCCTTTACGCTATTTGAATTTTTATTCTTGTTTCTTAAATAGTTTCTTTAGCAAAAAAGGAAAATGTTTATAAATTTTTTCTAGAAATATTTTTTAATATCGGTCAAAATGAATACGTCACAAATTGTGATTATAGATGGGTAGATTTCGTAACGTAACATCTTTTAACGAGTTCTCGTTTTAATGAAACGGAAGTTTGCTGAAAACTATATTACTTATAATACCGCCAACCCGAGTTATTGCGGGAATGCAAAAACACATCTAAGTTGAAGATTTGTTGTGAAATCGGGTATGTCATAGGGCTTCTTGGACGTCATATTAAGCATGGTGCGTGGCATATTCCTCATACGGATATTGCCTTGCAAGTATTGGGAGCACGAGTGAGTGGTAGTAGGTTATGGGATTGTCAGTCTGACTAGTATGAGAGGTAGTATCTAAGAGAGGACGTCCTTGGTTATAGACAAGATGTTAAGAAGGCTATGGCATAATTTCTCGATTGGTATGTCGTTAAATGGGCTGAAGGTGACTTGAAAAGCATAAGACTTGGTGAATGAAAGATGTTCGAAGGAAATATGACAATTTAGGCCTTATCAGTGCGAGGTGAAGATCTTACATCTTTGAAATGGATCGGAGACTGTGAAAGGAAGATGAATTTAAATGTGTTGGTCCCTATCCCTTCGATTGCCGGTGAAAGATGCAGCACCATTTCATGCAGGAGGGTTGGGTGTCCTTTGTAATGGCAGACATGTTTCGATTGGAAGCATTATTGTAATAGTGGTTTGTTCATTAAGTTTTGCTAACAATTTCATACTCTACTGTTTTAACTTTTATATCATTTTTTTGTATACTACAAATGACCCATCTATTCTTACCAAACAAAGATTCATCTAAATCAAATAAATCGTACTTACTAAAAACCTGCATTATAGATCATTATCAGTTTAACTTAACTCTAAATTTTCCTTGATCGAAAACAAAGCAATTTTTGTGTTTTTCATCAATTTAGTTTGCGGTGTCAACATATACACTTATTAATGAGTTTAAGAGCAATTTGTTATTTTCTTCGCTTACAAGAAGCGCGTTTGAGATTAACGCTATATTCTAATGACCTTTTCAATTAATTTCGGCAATTTTTTCTGCGGAAAGATTTTCGCTAGGTTTAACATGCGAAATTTCTACATAGAGGGTTGTAGTTTCAAACACGAACAGCCATTATTATTTATTATTTGAGAAATGGGTCTTATAGACTACAAAATAATTTAATTTAAACTTGACAATCTCTTAAAATTTCCTACTTTAGTGATAAACAACCAACAAGGGACCGTACGCACTACAATCGAGAGGAAAAATCAAAATGAAAATAAGTCACTTTTCTAATTAATTATGTAAAAACTATTGATATCTGAATAATGAATTTGGAAAAATGACTTTCCATCAAAAGCTGATCACAGTTAAAGTGTAATATTGAAGGGGAACTGGAATAAGGCACAATAAGAACTAAAGAAAATTTATATTAAACTATATATATACAATCAAATAGTTATAGTATTTAATCACAAGACGCCAACGTTGTCGTAATAGATAGTGCTTGTTGCCATGGTTAATCCATTGCCCAGGATACAACGCAGGACTAAATACAGAATATAAATCTTTATTAAAATTTACATTAATAATAGTCATTGGCGTGTTTTTCCAATGTTAAATAATAATGAAACGGTCTCTAGAATTCTAAAAATACTTGTGTAAGAGTATTTTGATCATATTTAGAAAGTGCTTGCTTTTCTATGGGGGAAGGACGTAAGTATGGCATCTTTCCTTCCTTCTAGTGTACGATTTTCGTAGGTAAGACTCTCCACTATCACATGCCGTAGTTTAGAAGTGTCTTGAAGAAAACGAGGTTGCATAAAAGACCGGGATATTTTTTAACGTTTGGTCTATGGTTCTCCACTTCCTTTGGGAGGAATCCGCTTTTCTCGGTTTGAAAAGCGCACAAACTCACATGAAACAAGGATATATTAGTTATATAATTAAGAAATATAAGATAAAATTACCCTTTTCCGAACAATTGTTCTGTTATGCACAACAATAACTTTAAATAGCGCAACAAGCCTTACAACAATAGCAGTAGACTAAAAAGAAAAGACCTCATCTTCTGACACATAATTCGGCCTTCGCACAGTAAAACCTTTTCTAGGTGGTTGACTTTTTTCAGGGCTGTATGATACGTCTCCTATATATTACGAAGAATGAATTGATTAAATGAATAAGAATGAAGATAATGAATAATTCTCCTTATTTTGAATCAAATGATTTTAGTTTATACTGTGAATTTTTAAGATTCAAATTTTTACAATATATATATATATATATAATCATATATTAGATTCTAATAAATGAAAATCATATATAGCTTATATATAATAAATAGTAATATATATATCTCTATATTTATCACTAGTACCCTATGAGTTATGATCATAATACTATATATATAACTATATAATAATATATATATAGATAAAATTTTCTTTATATATTAAGTGGGCCCAGTTTACACAACGAAAAAATTAACTAGCTAATTAACTATATATATATAAATATATATTATAGTATATAATATATAGTTATAATATATATTATATATATACTATAATAGTAATAACTATGATAATTCAAGTATTATATATATATATACTCAAATAAAATATTCCCATTAATTAAAAGTTTTTTTGAATCTCCATTTTAGTTTTTTTTTTACATTAGAAAATATTTCTCTTAGTTATGTCTTAGAACAAACCAATCTTGACCTAACATTGATGGATCTACATTATATAAAACTTGACCTAATTACATAAAACACATTATTTAGTATAGTTAGTTTTTAAGAAATCTTCTAACATTGATAATCATAAAAATTATTTATGCCTCTAGTAATATATATCATAATCATCGTATAAATATATAATCATTATACTATAATATATTACATAATATATATATAATAAACTATAATATATATATTATATAATATATACTATTATATATATATAAATTATAATATATATATATAATATATTATATATATAACTATACTTACAACTATACAGTATATACTATAGTATATACTCGTATAAGGATCTTAATATATGAGAGTATAATCATAATTAAACATATATATAATTAAATTCATAAGGTTAAGTCCTACATTAACTTAAATAAAAAATATTTCTAGATTAGTATATATATATTATATATATATATATATACCTCATATAAAATATAACATATAAGTACTATATACTATATATATATATATACTAACATACAAGTATAATATATAATATAAAAATATATAGTATAAATTAATATATATATATAATATACGTAAAATATTATATAATATAATTCATTCTTCAAACCTTACACAGGTATTCATATCACAACGAGTGATCCGAGTGTATAAAAATGTACATTTATATAATATAACTATTATATATATATATATATTATATATATAGTATAAATCTATTATATATATATTAAATATATAGTATATATAAATAATATACTAAATATATATATATAAGTATACAAATTTGAATATTTAGTGTTCACGAAGAACACTCTTGTTCATGTATAAATTTTTTACACAATATTCCAGCGCTTGTAACCGGGTACATTGAAACCGGTTCATCGGTTCAACATTTTATTTGTTGAACATTATAAAATACATTGAATCTTATAGTTTTTTTTATTTTGTGTCTCAAGACACATTATATTTGTACTAAGTACTTGTACTAGTACATATTTTTACTTGTACAATCTATATTGTACTTGTAGTATAAATCAACATTTAATCTGATAAATTTAAACATTTTTAATATCTTTTTGTGTCTCAAGACACATTTTTCTATGCTTTAAAATATAAATTTTAAAAATTTTTGCAACTTAAAAATAATGAGCTATCCTCCATAGATTATTTATCAGATTAAGTGACCTCAAAGTCTATGGGGCACACAAAAATCAGGTTACTACAACATTACGGAGTCGATGCTACCAAGACGCTAATTAACCGAAGGGCCAATAACAAATTAATTAGATTCCAAATTTCCAACAAAGTAAATGATGACTTAGGAATATATTGTAACTTAACATTAAGAAGACATAGATCTTAAATTAGCTGTAATTGCGATAACATCGCAATTTTTGATAGATGAGAATTCAATTAGTTGATGACTTAGAAACATTTAGGTATTACTGAAAAGCAAAGGAATAAGATTTAAAGAGAAGAAACAGCCCTTGCTAAAATTTAAAGAAACTGAAATGAAACCCACCTTCACGAACAGCTTCGCGTCCTACATCAACGATTGCTCGCGCTACCCAGAGAGCCGGAAGCATTTAACGCCCATTAAAAAACTACCTACCTTTAGTGGCAATATTTTAGAATATGCCTCTTTCATTGAATCATTTGAAAATTATGTCGGAGGTCAGAACTATTCTGATCTTAGTAAACGGTTTATTATTGGATTGCCTTCAAGGCACAGCGAAACAGATGGTATCTGGCTATTCCATCACCGGTACTAATTATAAAATTATTCGAGATCTTATTGAGGAAGATTTTAATGAACCCTGCGAAAGTCCAAGAGACTTTAATATTGAAATTAACTAAGTAACCTCCCTACAGCGACGCGATAACCAGCGTTCACCTCACTCCAAGGCACACCGCAACCACGACAACACGCTGGACAGACACACACACAACAAAAGAAACCAAAGACAAAAGCCTCCACGGACAATACACGACTAACACTATTTACAGTCCTACGTATTTCGGGACACCGTAAGATTTGCATCTATTATTCTCTGAGTCACCCAGGTACCGTCTAGGCGCAACGACACACTCATCTGTACGACTCAACCTGCTCCTAGTAGAATATCTCTTTTTCATAACCTTGCTCTTACTTCACGTTTTTCTTCTATCTCTCCTCCTCCTATTTTTTTTTTTTATTGTAGACTCTTAATCAATGCCACAGTAGGTTTTGTCATTTTTCTGTTCATTGCAGTACCTGCTACTTATAGGAAGATCCGGACCCTCCACGCAATTCTGTCGTACCCAGTTGGCTCTCTCACGTTCAATAAAATTGTTGTTTTACATAAACAATACGCATAACACAAATAAACCCAACACCGCACAATAAACACGATACGATTAAATAACAATCCCAGCTCTCATGGACCCAACGATTCGCTCAGCCCCTCCGTCATCGTTCGTGGCACCGCGTCACTCCTCCGCCAATCACTAACCACGCGCCACTCCCGGCCTCCGGCCTCCCCCTGAGACCTTTGCTGTGGACTGCCCACCCTGATCAAGCATTGGTGCAATATAATTTTTTTCTATTTCTCTTTGAGATAACATAATGTTTTCTCACGAGGCCGTACACACCATAACTTTCTATGCTTCTAGGACATAGCGTCGATTACTTTACCTCGGAACAAATTTCTAGGTGAAAAAAACTAATGATTAATCTTATAATAATAAAAGAAAACTATCTAATTCCAAATGATCGGACTAATCGGAACCGGCCCCGTGTACAACTCACGATACTCCTGAAAACGCTCCAAGGCACAGTTTTTAAAACATACAAAAGCACACGTGATCATGCACTCCCTCAACGCCATAGGCAAACGGCGAAAAGTTTTCCCCAATAGATATTTCTGTTGTACCATTCTGACTGAAAAGCGTATACGTTCTTCTTCATGAAAATTTGAACCACAATCTGTAATGGTTTATGATTTACCGAATGCTAGCTACAATTCAATGTACTAAATATAAATATTTTAAAATCGTGTATTAATCCACAACTACCTTATTGCATAGATTAAATACTATTTATAAAAGCAAAACAATAAATAAATTTTTACTTCACATATGAACTCTTCCTTTGTTAACCACTTGCCAAGTGTGAAAGCGGGTTTTATTTCAGGTTTATAGCAAGAATACAACTCTAGCTCTATTCTTCCGAGGCTTTCTTCAGCTCCTTTAATATTCTTTAAAAATTCTGGAATATTTTCTTCATAAAGATGATTTAAGGAAAAAATTAAATCCTCTAATTTTTCGTCTATCATAGTCATAACTTCAAGATTTCTAGACACTTGACTTTTATGCTCGGCAGCGAGTTTCATAATAGTTTTCTTTTGCATTTCGAAAGACCTGTGAATCCTTAAACACACATATAGTTCCTTTTAACAACACTCAATAAAGCCTAATAACTTATAAATTTTCTCAGGTTTTCCCTTTATCTCGCTTTACCTTATAAAAAGGTAAATATTTTAAGTGCTCTCCTCCAATCCCTCGAACTATACCCTCCATAATCGCTTGTATACACACTTCAAGATTCAAGCACTCACCAATTTGCTCGTCTTGTATCATTGTCACACATAAATTTCATCTAACCTGCAGATTTGACCATTCTTCAACTTTCTCACTCTACCTCATTTCCTCTCTTTGCTAATAACCTCATCCCAAATAACTATTCTTTCTGTACCATTCAAACCACACACATCCATGTATCACATCAATTACTGGGCCATATTTATAGCAGATTTTCAAGTGCGCTTTCCACACTCCACTCACTATCCATTTCATACATTTACAAAAACACCATCGCCTAATTCATTTTTGTGCATATTTCCATATTCTGATTCTTTACCTTTCGCGCTTCCTCAGAGATAGCTTCCTATTCCCTTGTATGTCCCCATATATATATATATATACACTTCTAACCTCTTCTGTTTTCTCTTCTGTACGTTATGCATCGTTATTAGCAATTTCTTTGTTCCTCTTTATAACGTAAATTCCAACATCTTTTTCTTGTTGAAACTTCATCATTTGCTTTTAGTACCATTCAAGCCGACGGCTTTCTTTTTTTATGTTGAACCTGCTTGCATCACATCTCATTTCATCACTCACTGTTAACATTTCTACTTTTCTACGTTTAGCACGACCCACATACTTGTGTTTGTTTTCAGCTGCTAATCAAGTTGTTCCTCATGTTGCTTCCAGATTTGTATTCACGATTCAACATTGATTTAGTTGCGAGCATTCGTTTACATACTTTATGTATCCTTATTGACCTTGCTTCAACTGAAACTTTACTGACTCTTCTAATTTTTACCCATCACTTCTATCCGATGTCATGCCTTCCTTCGTCGCATCCAAGTCCCCACTTAATCTTAATTTTACATAGAACAGGATAATGATCCGATAAGCCCATTCCTAATCCCCTCACTGAATTTTAACACCAATAACATTCTGTCAACCATTCTCCTTCTTTGGCACCACACTCCTGTAAGATAAATCATAATGCATACTTTTCACTATTCGATACCATTCTTCTAAGCCGTACCCAACTCTGGTAAAGATGCGCTTATGGAATCGTCTTGTGTTTTAAAGAAAGGATTACTTACACACATACCTCTCCCTGCACAGAATGCAAGTACACCTGTTCCTCATCCTTGCTTCACATTTTCCCTGATAGACCCAATACTCACATGTTATAGGACCATCCTTTTTTTGATCAATATATATATAATGTATAATTATAGATATATATAATATATAGTAGTATAGTATATATTATAATAATATTACTGATAGATAAGTATATATAAATATTATATATATAATATTTATAGTATTATATAATAATAATTATATATATGTACAAAAATGATAATTTTTAAAGAGTCTCTAATATATAATTGAAATAGTATATTTTATAAATATAGTATATTAGTATATATATATGAATAAATATATATATATATATGTATCACTGTATTATAAAAATTCGTATTAATTAGTGCAATATTTAGGGCTCTATGAAGGGGTTTGGTACATACTGTACTAGTTATTTAAAACATCTGTTATATACATATAAAAAAGTTAATTAAAACAAAAAAACAAAAAAAACAATTGTTTTTAAAAAAAAAAACTGTTTTTTTTAAAAAAAAACAATTAACAATTAAAAAAAACCGTTTTTTTTCACAACCCTATAATATATATATATATAGGCGTCCCTCGTAGAACGGGTTGGTTCTCTGACCTCGCCGCTTATAGCAACATGCGCGTATAACTTATAACCCCCTATAGAAAGTCAGATTGATTTTAAAATATTTTACCTTTTCTATAATATAACTATTATAGCAGCAGGTGTATTACTTTTAAAAATAATTGAATAAATTGCAGATATATTGTTATTTAGTAAATACTTTTACTTTTTTTTTCAATTTAAGAATTTTTTTAACTACTAATGATAACTGTAAGTGTAAATATAATATTCCACTAAGTGTCAACTAGTTAATAAATGTTTATCCTGTACTGTAAATAATATTTACATGTAGACAGTGTATAATAGATTTATTGACTAGTCAATATTAGTAATAATTTATAACATACAGTACTTAGTAATCGTATCCTAACATTGAATATAAAAAAGGTTGTTTTTATAATAAATAAAATATACAATGTAGCTATATAACTTTTATAAATTTGGAGAATAAATTTTTTTTAATATTAATTGAATAGCCTATAAACATGTATGATATATTTTAAAGTTTAATCCAATTGCCGCACAAATAGTTTTTTCAAAGTGTTAAATGAATTGAGAGATATGGAATGAAGGAGGTTCGCCGAACTGTAAGATTTGCATAGGCTGCTCATTTGAGAATGACATTGTTCTAATTTCGGTACTTGCTCTTTTGAACGGCAATATGTACTTTGTATGATTTATATATAATTTTTATTTTCGTATTTTGTAATTTAAGTTAATTCTTTTTATCTTGTTACCAACAACGTTATATGCAAGACTGCGTTATAATAGACCGTGGGTTCTTACGAGGTGACGCTGTTTATAGTATATATATTATACATAAGTAATATATAATATTATAAGTATAATATTAGTATATTATAAAATATATTAAGTATATATATATATATATATATATAATATGATATATAAGTTATATAAGTATATATATATATATATATATATTAACAGGAGGAAAGATTTCACAATTCTTTTCGGGTGTTTGTAAGAGGTGGACTAAATGAGTGGTAAGCTGGTGGGGGCGTGGGTGGACACCTACACTTATTAATGCCTATATTTATTTGCTTTGTTGCAGTAACTCATCCAGTCGAGTCTCTTGGAGCTCATGTTTGTGCATCCCTTGACTCCTTAATTTTGGGGAATGCATATGTGTGTCTGATCGATTTAAGTTAAATATATATTAGGTATAATAATAATATATATATATATTAAATATATTAATATATATATTATATATATTTATAATATATTATTTATATATATTTGATGCTGCAGATGTCATTTTTTTCTGCATCCGCGGATGCGATATGCGATGTTTGATTTTAGACATCCGCGGATCGGATGCGATGTTTTTTAATGATATATATATTATTATAGTCATATAGTATAGTAATTATATTATATATATTATTATATATATAATAAGATATATTATAGTATATAGAGTTTAACAACACTTTTAAATATAATTGTTTACCAATAAGGGTGCGGGGACGGGTCCGCACTCAAAATGGATACCATCAACCTCTTCCCTAACCTTCCGACCTTAAATGAATAGGGAAATTTGTCATGGGATTATATCACTTTTTGCCTAGTATTTCCGATAATTGCAAATATGTGGAAAGAGTTCTGCTTGGAGACCAAAGTCTAATTTTGTTTCTGGCCTTTTCTGTTTTTTCTTGCTTGAGAGTCTTGTTTCTCTTTCATCATATTATACCCAGCATTGCTATAATACTCTCGTCACTTGACACTATTTGGAGACAGGTCCAGGTATTTCCTCAAGTTCACTTAAGCGTTGGGTAATACATTTGCAATTTTGCTTAGTTAACACTTGCCACCAACTGATAGGATTATCATTTAATTTGTATCTAGTCGTTTTTCTTGTGATAGTTTTCAATTATTAATGCACGCGTCTTATTATAAAAGGTTGTTGTTTTTCTTCATCACTACTGGGCGTAGAAAAGTTCTTCCACAGTATCCTGTTATTGGATTACGTTGGTAGAGAGTTGGTTCTGTAAATATTCATTTTTTTCGCTTTAATGGATGGCTAGGTTGAATAGTCTGTTTCGGATTGAATGTTTTAACATTGCAAGTTTACTCAGCGTTGGGTAAACTTTTGCTTAATTTCCCCCAACTGTTGGATCATCATTTGAATCTAATCGTTCTTGGTGATAGTTTTGCAATATTTGCACTAACAGTCTTTCGTAATGCGTGGTTGTTTCTTCATGCACTACTGGACTGTAGAAAAATTTCTTCCAGTGAATCTGTTATTGATTTCTTGTAGAAAGGGTGTTGGTTATGTAGATTTTGTTTTTTTTCTTTTAAATGGGTGGCGAATTAAGTAGACTGTTCGGATTGAAGTTTTTCAACTGCTACGTATCAAAAGTACTGAAATATTAGACTTGTTTTTATATATCATTACAATAAAATTTGCTTTATTAACGGATACCTAAGTAAGTTGTTGATAGTATTTAAGTCATAATATATTAATCTTAGTATAAGGCGTTTTCTTACTTTAAGTTTAATTACATCTCATTCTTTTTTAAGCCGTCAATCATTTTCATTGAAGATGGTTCAAATTCTTCCTTAGCGCTAGATTAATGGAATTACAGTAAGAGAACAGGAACAGTAGATTCGCTGATTTTTTGGTAGTTTTCTTCAAAGTATAAGCATTAATGATATTGAATATCAGTTCCGTTTTGATTGCCTTCTACTCATTACATTTTATTTTATTTCCGTCAGATTCAATGCTTAAGTATTTTTATACACTAAATTCTTTATCAAATTCTATGACAAGAAACATTGCCGCTGCAACATTCCAGCAAGGACACAAGCGCGTGATTGCGGGATCTTTAATTAATGTGATTGAAAATGCTCCGGCGGATGCGGATGCTTACCAGGCGTGCATCACTAATATTATATTATACTGATATAGTATAGTATAGCAATATATTATATAATTAAGTATTAGTTAAATAATATTAATATATATATATATATATTATATAGGTATATAAATAATTATAGAGAAGATATAATAGTAATATATATATATATAATATATATACTTGTTATTTCTTCTTCCCCATGGAATCCCTGACTGGGGATGGGGTTCGCAACATACAACAGAAACAGAATAATTAAGAACAAGATGTAAATCAAAAGGAAAGACTGCCCCACCCTCCTCTCCCTTCATACTCATAAGTGCAAGCCCATCGCAGGCAAAAATCTACCTCAGGTTTAACAACACTTCCAACAGACTCCATTGTGGTGTCTCGTCAATGTCAGGGTTCAACCCCTGGGATAGTCTTACAACCATGGACCCTCACAAAACCACACCTTTCACTCTTATTATGTACCACTCTTTTCGCTTGAACCAAATTCACATTCCTTTCCTTCAGACACTCCTTTACCGACTCAATCCACTTTTACTTGGGTTTTTCAGCCTAGTCAGTTCCCAACACACTCCTCTATACATCCGCTTAACCAACCGACTATCATTCCTTTCCCGATGACCAAACTAGGATCTAGGATAAGATAAACAATGGTTGTTATTAATAGTTAACTAGAGCAATAATTTTCAGAATATGATAAATGTTTTTTTACATAAACTTACGTATTTTTAGAATTATTAAAGAAAAACATTTGTTGGAGGCTTTTTATAAATTTTTCAATGTGCAAAAGACATTTAAAAAAATTCTGAAGCACTGAAAACCACCATATTTTCTTTTGATTCTTACAGAAGTACGAGAAAAATTGGAGATCAGTTGCTCCAAGGTCTCCTCCTAGCATTAACTATTTGCTGTTGAGTGAGTGGTTTTCCAAATTGAAGGGAGTTACAATGGATGGGGTCATCAGCATGAGACTGGATGGGGGAGAAAGTCACAGACAGAATATTAATGAAATATAGAAAAAGAGGTAGGGGATAGATAAGAATCCTGATAAACATCCTTAGTGATAGAATGAATACTACAGAATGGCTGAAAAAGAAATCAGAGAGAAGGTTAGAGACTGAAATATCGAAGTTTAGAGATCAATGCTTTGTGCTACACTCTATCGAATGCTTTTGATATCTCTCCAGCTCCCTCGTAAAAATTCCCTGAAAAAATGAGGACCAAGAGTCTGAAATGGAAACGTATATCACCAGCTGAGCATTCCTTACAAACTTAAAAATGTCATACTGGTAATCTGAGATTAAATTAGAAGATTTAAGGGGTTTCCAAATCTTCCCATTAAAGATAGATTTGAAAACTTTGGAAAATAAGTATATTAAAGCAATAAGATAATAGTGAGTTAAGAGGGTTGGGTTCTTTTCAGATCGTGTTGAATGAGCAAATGCTTCCACGCCTTCCAGCACATGAGGAAAAGGTTCAAATCGATAAGTAGAGATGAAACAGTTTA
This sequence comes from Trachelipus rathkii, assembly GCA_015478945.1. Classification (NCBI taxonomy): domain Eukaryota; kingdom Metazoa; phylum Arthropoda; class Malacostraca; order Isopoda; family Trachelipodidae; genus Trachelipus; species Trachelipus rathkii. The sequence continues at coordinate 12,648 of JABUQX010073049.1, forward strand.
CCAAGGCAGGCTGCAAAAGATCATAAGCTCAAGGTTTAAGAACTACAATAGGGATAGTGTTAGATTCATACGCAACCTTAGATATTAAGCTCGGTAGTTAAGAAATAAATTAAGAAATGAGTTGGAGGTGGAGGAAGGTGGAGGAGGAGGAGGAATTCCACTGGAATCTAGAGTGGAAATAGAACCATTTAAGATAAATATGGGCTTTTAATTTATTTATAAGAATTATTAAAATTTACTCTTCAATTTAGTAATTTGCAATCAAAAGTACAAAATTTTTTTGCAGTTAAAGAGTTTAGATAATTCATTATTACACTTAACTATAAATAATTTAATACCTTGCTATATATTGTATTTAAATATTCCGAGTTTGCTTAAGAGTAGGTAGGGTCTACTCTTCTTATCTACATATTATTTTTTGTGTTGAAGGTGATTTTCTGTTTATGTATTTATCTATACTTATTTATATCTTAATTTCCACTGTTTAATATAGTATGTGTCATTGTAAGGAAAGAGAATATAAACCGAATGATTAGACATTGATTTAGATCTTGACTTTAATTTTGGGGCAAGTACAGGTGAACTAAGAAGCCATTTAATATAGTATGACAATAAATATACATAAGCAAATACTTAAACGCTTAGAGTGTCATACTAAAAAAAGGTTAGATTATATAGTATAAACGTGATGTAAGATAAGTACTAAGCATACTAGTATTAATATATATGATAACTAGAGTAGTAGTATATTGAATCACGAAGATATATAATATTAATATAATAGATAGTTATATATATATATATATAGTATAATATGTATAGGTGGTAAGGATAGTGCGATCTCACTAATGAAATAAAATAAGATTTGTAACTTGGTATGAAATTTGGTTTAAATAGATTGGGATTCTAAAAGTCACGTTTAACACAATATAATAGTTGTATAGCAGACATAAAAGCTTAACGGTATTTAGGATTTTAAGAAAAGCAGCATCTCCGATTAATGGACATATAGAGTTTGCAATTTAAATTTAAAACTGCTATGATGACAAAGTTTATAATATACTATGATGTATGTAAATAGTATATTATGAACGATATGATATTAGTAGTAATATATATATCTGTTTATATATATATATAATAAGTATGAATATTACAATGTGATATATAATATAGTATATGATACTTAATATATATTATATATATATAGTATGATATAATATATATATTAATAGATATATAATTATATATATTATAGTAGTTACCTATGATATAGTAGGTATTAGATAAATTGTAGGCCGACCAATATGCGTTCTTATCACATATAATTGAGGGGTTGTGCATTACTTTTAATATATATAAAATATATATATATAATATATAAATATATTATATATATATATATATATATATATATATAGATATATAATATAAGTATCGTATATATATAATGGTAATTACTGGTAGGATAGCGTACCACACATTTTTGAGACCAAAAGATATTCTATTCAAAAAAAATTTTGAGTTCAGAAAAAATTAGTTAAGTTAAGTTTTTGGAAGAAATTGTTTAGTGGTCAGAGCTTCTGGTAAATAATTCCAGAATTTTGCCACTAAAAATTGTCTTAAAAAACTTAACTTTTACTGTAACTTTTCTTAACTTAGAAAATTTTCCCGTCTCAAAATGTGTGGGTCGCTATCTACAGTATTACCTTATATATATTTGGAATCTAAATGTATATAATATAGGTAATACTTAATTAATATTGATATATATAGTATAATTAATAGTAGTATGTATTAGACAAATATGAAGTGGTATTAAGGGTAACACCTTATATCGGTATCATGAGTATATAAGTAGTATATATAGTAATTCAGTGATGTATCAGATGTCAAACTTTTTAAATATCCGCTCAGATGGCAGATATGAAGCAGACATTATTTTCCCTACATCTACGGAAGCAGAGTTCCAATTTCATATTGATGTATAGAAGGCTCATAGTTATATATATATAGTATGATATATAAGATATAGTAGAGTATGAGAGGGAGTAAGTATATATATAGTATATATATATTATATATATATATATGTATAGTATATATTAATAATAATTATTATAGCAGTTTCAAAACGACCTACGAATGCACATTCAATTTCTATATTCAAAAAATTGGTATTTATAGTGTTCAGAATGATTGTTGTATGAAGGTGGTTAAGTTGAGAGTTTTGTAAGTAAATTGTTAGTGGCTATAGCTTCTGGCATATGATTCCAGAAGCTCGGTCCTACTTAAAGAATGTTCCTTTAAAAACTTAATTTTAAACTTTAACTTTTCTGAACTTAAGAAATTTTTTTGAACCTTAGAAATTTTTTGGTGATTGCGTAAAGGTGATTCTAAAGAGTACAATTTCCCATTTATCTATATGTATTAGTATTTAGAGTAAGTATTATAATACTATAGTATGTACAATAAGATATTATATATATATATACAGTATTATAGTATATATAATAATAATATATTTTTGAGAAACTTATTTATATCAGATTTGATAGATGCAATAGGATTTAATTGGGACTCAGTAGCGGGCTTTCGCTAGAGTCGGCTGCGTATACTGTGCATCCATGTAGTAGCGCACGAGCCTCACAAAGCAGCCACACTGGGTAATAAAGAGTCAATCACGAGATGAGACGGTTCGCAAAAAGCTAGAGCGAAGTCAAAGAAGGTGATATGTGGTCTTCTCTATATATCAATAGATGTAAATATTTTAGGTAGACTTGGTATTATATCCCCGTCTGAGAAGTCGCTCTATTTCTACAGGAAATCGAGTACTAACTCCTGCAGCGCGTCATCCTCATTAGCTCTGTGACTCAAACCTCGGAAATATTGTTGCTGGTCGGTTAGCTATTGTTTGCAGCTACTCTCTCCATTATCTTATCTAAGTCTATTTATACTGAAGGGGCCCAAACTTTATGCACAATACTCTACTTTACTTCTGAACATAGTTTTATACGACAGTTTCGCTTATTACTGTCCTTTGCTCTGCAACAACAGATCGCCGGAATGTATTGGGCGTCCAGCCAATCGTTATTAGGCTTTATTCCTTGCTTCCAACACTGAAGATTAGTCTATTTTCATACTACAGTGCATTAACCTAAATCTTTTTCTTGGTCCAGACTTGTGCCAATCCCATTTTTAATTTCATGTAGTTAAAACTTTTATTTGAGTAACGCTAGGGAAGAAGCTACACTTTTAAGCTTTAAAACTTCCTTTGTCCACTTGTATCTTGACCACTGCCAATGAGTTTGATCAGAGATATGTTGAATCTTTATCTCATCCTTTCACTATTTCATTGATATTGAGTGCCCACTTTGGTAAAACTGAAAACTAGAACACCTGCATTTAATTTCTTGTCTTAAATCTATTTATAATATAATTGAGAGCAATATGGCCCCAGCACGAGGCCACGGACGGCAGCTCTTTCACTATATTAACTCATGAATAACTTTGGGCCATGTTAGTATGTAAGCGACGCATGTTTCTATTCCACAACCATACTCTTTAATCTCAATCTATGTACCACTGACTCACCTATACCAACAGATTGGCAAATAAACTTTTTCATCAGCCTACGTGGGGAACCTTACAATAAGGAGAATATTCATTAACAATTCGCTTAAAATGTCTGTTCCCACATGATAAAAAACAGGTTTGGTTTTTAAGGAACCTTTCCATTTGTTGACGATAGCTTCTCGGAAAGATCTTGGTAAAATCGCCATATTAATTTGCAATTTGAGCCCAGATATCACATTTAATATACTGTAAAACCATCTGTTTTAACGCGTTTATTTATTAATTTTTTTTAGCGACTCTTAATCCGGTGTAGAGACCTTAATACAGCATGACACTCAGTCATCTTAACACATATTATAATAGTATATATAATAGTAATAACATATATAATAAGATAGAGATTAATAGAAATACACTATGAAATTTAACATTAGTATGAGTGGTCGAAAATCTAGATTAAACTAAAAACGATAAATAAATTAGAGATATACAGGACCGGTGTTACATAAATAATATAACCTATAAATTAGCACAATTGCATATTTTCTTTTCATTAATCTATATTGGAGAAAACCGTAAGGAATTATAATTCAAGTATATTGATATGATAATGAGATAACAAAAAGAATACTTTTAAGTCGTAGGTTTTATATATATATCATATAGATATATATATATTATATACGTATACTATTATTAATATATTACTATGTATAATTATATATATAATATATATATAATATATATATATAATATATATATAGTATATATATATATAAATATATAAGTAATATATATATATACAATAATCATATTATATATATATAATATATAGGTATATATATATTAATAGTATATATATATAATATATAGATATTATACTATAGTATAGTATAATATTAGTATATTATATTATATATAATATAAAGTAATATATACTATATATAGTATATATTGAGAGAATTACTATATTAATTGAAAGCGCTGCTGTAAAAGGCAAACTTTTTTGTAGGATAGTTCAAACCACAGAAGCACCAGTTTGACAGTTATGATAATTGCTTCGTTTCTTACCAATAAGACAGCCTGTAAGCCCTCCGATAACCTCCAGATATCATGGGAAAGAGAAAAATATATGCAATAAAATAATAGAAGAAAAAACAATATATAATAATTAATATGAAATAATGATAATAGATCAAATAAATAAAAATAGAAAGTAAATTGAATATAAACAAGTAGGGCCTACATTGCCTATTCTTGATTAGGTAAAAATAATATAAACACACTAGCTTTAGGACATTATAGAACGTAGGTCCCTTACTAGGAAACCCTTAAGGAAAAATTAGGCTTGTGGTTAATGCCTAATACCCAAAGCTTCTTCCTATGAATAAGACTAACTAAGGAACTAAGAGTAGGATGAGATAGGCAGAGAGATAGACGAGAGAAAGACTTGCAATAAGGTCTCTGATGATGGGGTCCAGGAGTGTGACGGTTTACGTCTTACACTTGGGGTTCCTAATGGGTAGGAGAGCCTACTAGTCGGGCTAACGTCTTATATTTTTATTTACTACCATAATATAATGTAAACGGATGCGGAAGTATTTTTGGTAACCTTCAAAATCATTATGGTAAAGTTTTATCAAATAATAATGATAATCAGCGTCTAAGGTACAATAAATTGTAAAAAAATAGAGCGCCAATATCGTCGGCGGCGTAACCAGAACTTGTTTGCTCATGCACATAATTAAACAAAGAATGTCGAAAAACCGCACTCATTCGTTCGTTTTGAAAGATTACTCGCGAATACGTAAATTACCCGTGCAAATACCTGGGCCATGTCGATTTACTATTTTCAAGTCAGCGTAGGCTATATAGCATATTGCCCCTTGCAGTTGGCCAAGAGGCACGGAATAACTTACATCCGAGGGTAGCTGGCGCTGGAGCATTATCGGTGCATATATGTCCTTACTGCGATCTGCCTCGATAGTCTAGTTATGAGCTTGGGATGGAGTCTGGGAACAGGATTTCCGCTAGGTAGATTGAAGCGGTGATCGGGCGGAGTCGGAACTGTCGCTACTGTGTCGGTAATGAGTATCCCGAATGGGTGAATAGTGAATGAGTAGATGGACACCTGAGCCGGAGTGCGAGTGGAGCATAGGTTTGACGAGGACCGTTGGGCGGGTGGTAGTCTCTGTGCTGGTTTCGTAGTTGGTGCTGTTGGCTGAGGAGAAAGGAAGGGAGGAAGGAGGGAGGATTTTACATACCCTCGAGGAAAAGGAGAGGATGAGAGAGGAGCGAGGAGAGAGGAAGAGGAAGAGATGCAGGAGGAGAAATAGGAAGATTTAAAAGAACGAGTTGAAGGAGGAAGAAACTTGAAACAAAGTAAAGCCGTCAGGGAGTCGAGAACAGGGAAAAGAGTTTCGCCCTGAAAGTAAAGCAGCTTAGAGGCGATCGATCCGAAAACGACTGTCCTGTACGTGTGACGCTTGTAGTCGTGGAAAAATTTCTCCTTCCTAAATATCAAATCTTGGAAAAAGGTCTCATCGTACTTAGGGTTAGGAGAGCCGGTTTGCGGTGGAGTCAGTCGAACGAAGACACTGAGTCAGGGAAAAAGGTTTAGGTGATATAAGGGATGCACCTTGTGGTGAACGAGAAGTGAGTCGGTTCTCCACGACGAAGACTAGCGTCTCTTACTAATCGGGAAAGTCAAGCAAGCGGGTGTCGCTGTAAGAAGGAGGAGTAAGAACTGGCACAAATGTCTACTGAGAAAGACGAAGATTGAGAACCATACACTAAATTCTAGCAGCCGAATCAGTGCAGTTGCCTCTTTTAAACTTGCGGAGGCCGAATGCCAAGCATTAACAAAACTGGGCAGAGGAATGTCAGTCCAATTTCCTGATTGGGAAGCAGCTAGAAGAAGAATAAGCTTTAAGCTGACGGTGGAAAAGCTCTATCATTCCTTGTACATATCATCCATGAGTCGTGGAAAATCTGTTCTCTGAACCAAGAAGATTCAACAAATCTCTCCATAAGAAGGATTCAATAAGGTCTACTGTCGTTGTGAACAGAAAAGCGGCACATCAAAGCGCGAAATCCAGTGAGCAAGAAAGCTTTAGCTATGGATGCCGCGTTGGCGACAGAGAGAGCGATAGCTCGGTCCAATCGTGTGAACGCGTATGCTATACACGTAAGAATGTATTTCCGTTACTGCAGGGGGGAAGAGCAGAGGTTCGAACGATGTCGATTGTGTGAACACGTTCAAAGGACACCTAGAGAGTAAGACGGTCGCCTATGCGGGGACTTTGGTGTGACGGTTGGATGCTCTTAAATACTGTCTGGCATAATGGGAAGACATGTGCGACTACACAGTTCCTACGCTCCAGTTCAGATCAGAGCCCACAACAAGAAATTCGGGCAGCAACCCAGTTTGCGTGAAGCCTCAATCCCAGGGTGGGAAAGCGAGTGAAGATTGTGGAAGAAGTGACAGGCCTTAACGGAACGATGCAGGTACGTGAAAGGACGAGGAGATCCCTGTAGAGACTATCGACTCACACAGAAAGTCTCTTCTCGTATCCCATGTGTAGTTGGAGCCGGACTCCAGCTCGTGAGAGAGATAGAGATCCTTGTGGGAAAGTGCGAGGATCTTTCAAGAGTAGTCTGCACGTTGCCAATC